>CM035444.1:7296305-7331305 GCA_020310875.1 Ceratopteris richardii
CTTATGGTGATTGGTCTTGTTCGAAGCTTTAGGCTTGGCAGACATACCGCGACGGATGGGTCACGACAAGAGAGCAAGCGGGGTGTCATATTATATATCCTTGGGTGGGAACACCTTTTGGATGAGGTGGCTTGATATGCCACGTGGCAGTACATGGTGCAAATTACATGGTAGAGAGGGAGAGACTCACGAGGAGATTTTTCTCTCATCTTGGAAGGAGGTTCGGGCAGGGCCGCGAGGTACTAAAAAGAACAAGTTTGTGTGTGTCATGGCGACAATCGAGCGAGGCAAACAGCGAGGTAAAATAGAAGTTTTTATCAGATTTGGTATCAAAAAGACGTAGTAGAGCAAGTGTGAGTCACATTGAGGCTAGAGGAATGGAAGATCAACATTCTCAATGTTTGGAATCACTTAGGAGTCAACATTCAAAATAGGATGCTCACGAGTGTTCGGAAGGAGTTAATACTTAAGCAATTAAAAAAAAAAGAGAGTCCATACGGAATATGCCAAATGAACCGAATGCGTTTGGAGCATGGTCCGAATCTACTGTGAGTCATGCTATGGGTTCAAGGATGTAAATGAAGCTTTGATGCTTTGTGTGCATAATTCATTCAGAGAATTCTTTCCCGTTTGAATGAATCTTGCCATATCCATGATAATTCAATTGCAATGTTGCATAATACGAAAAAATAAGTAGGTCAATTTGAACTTACGCTTTGACCTTTCAATTTTACAAGGAATTTGGTATTTGAGAAATGTTTGAAATCGAAGGCAAGCCAATGAATGCCTAAGAACTAGAATGTTCCTATTCAAGCTAAACACTTTCACAAAGTTGACCCCAGAGTTTGGCTCCTTTTGTGGTATTTCTTTATGTAATAGTCAAACATCTTACAAGAGTGATTTCAACTCTTTTCATAGCCAAGAAATAAAAAATACTAGCTAGTAATTGAGTATGTATTGAACAAATTACAAGCGTAATCTTAATTGCAGTTATAGATCATCAATATTTTTTCTTAATGGACCGATAACCAATTGGAATGAAAGCTTTTGTTGGTATACACATCTAATGATTAATCAATGGGAGAATTGCACATCTTTTCTAAGCTCCAAGACCTTCAGAGAAGGGATATGAGTCCGTTTCAAAATTTGTCATTAAGTCACAACAAGAAAATATTTTGCACAAAATATGCCATTAACATGTGTGAAAGTCACAATAGAGGTTCTAGATGCTTGGGATGATTCACAACATTTGTGTGTAAACCAAGATACACAACAATTTGTTATGGGCTACATTGAGTCTAGAACATGAGATAAACATACATGCATATTCAACTAGCATGCAAAATTTGGCAAGTTACTCTTGATGAAAAACTCACAAGTGTTGGTTCTCTTGCATGTATATGTATATATATATATATATATATATATATATATATATATATATATATATATATATATATATATATATATATATATATATAGATAGATAGATAGATAGATAGATAGATAGATAGATAGATAGATAGATAGATAGATAGATAGATAGATAGATAGATAGATAGATAGATAGATAGATAGATAGATAGATAGATAGATAGACAGATAGATAGAAAACCAGCCACATAAATGGTGTGTGTGTGTGTATACTATATATATACATACACACACACACACATATACATATACATATACATATACATATACATATACATATACATATACATATACATATACATATACATATACATATACATATACATATACATATACATATACACATACATATACACACACACACACACATATATATATATATATATATATATATATATATATATATATATATATATATATATATATATATATATATATATATATATATATATATATATATATATAAAACAAAGAATCAAGCATGCATGTGTGTGCAATGTGGGTCATTATTCATATATGCAATGTGTGGCATATTATATATGCATGTGTGTATGTGTATTTATGCATGTGTGTGTGTGATATTACATATATGTATTATAGTATATATTATACTATCTCTATATAAGATAAAGTCTGAATTTTTATATAAGAAGCAATTAAAAAAAAATAAAAAATCACGCATTCCGAACGCTGATTGGAACGTATGTTCTGTACGGAACGTTCCGAACATTCCAATCACGTTTGGAACGTGTTTCGATCCAACTATGATAGGCACCCTTTGATGGAAGTCCATAAAGGCGAAACTCCTTTAGCTTGGTAGTGGATGGCTCCTAAAGGTGGGTAGTAGGGAATGCATTCCCCTATGATGGCATCATTTTTTTTCCTTCTCATAGGTTCCTTGGCCAGCGAGGTACCTTAAAGTGATGGTGTAATAGGCCTTTTGATAGTGAAATAATTTATTTTGAACTTTTCGAATTACATTGTGGGGATAATGTTTCGAATGAATACTTAGGTCATTTTATGGATGTATGCAAAATTTAGGAATGACAAGTTTTATATTCTCTCTCTAAACTTTATCTGCATCATGTTTTCTGGTTGAAAATTGAAGGTGAAGATGAAAAAATTAAGAGAAATGTATGAGAGAAAGGTAAAGCATGCATAAGAGAAAAAAAATATCTCTGTGAAATTTTTGTGAATCACGTGTTATGTACCTCGTTTAAGGCTCTACATTTAGTTCACTCTACATTTTATTCTCTCTCTAGAATTTCTAAGCTTGTAGGGCTCAAAAGTGATACTTGGAGGCAGATTTGGACCTATATATATATATATATATATATATATATATATATATATATATATATATATATATATATATATATTTATTTATTTATTTATTTATTATTATTATTTAATGGGGATTTTGTTTTCGTGAATGCAAGGTTTATCATGATTTAGTTTGTTCTTCATTTCTAAAGTGGTAGAAACTCGATTAGTAATTTTTAAAAGTCTTCATATGAAGAGTCACCATAGTAGAGCTTGTGCCTACTCTAGGGCATTGATAATGTGATAGGGATGTCATAGCTCCTTATCCAAACTATCCATGATAAAGTTTGAAATCTGATCTCTCTTGTTTGGAGATACATGGAGTTAAAGATGCATTTTTATTTTATTTTGATTTATATTTTGTATTTTGCTTGGGAGGAAAAATTTCCTTTATCTGGTTATACTATATTTAATTTTTATGTTGATTGAATTGTTTTTGTGTTTTGTTTTAGTACCTTCTTTTTTCACATCTTGTAGTTTCAATTTTGCAGTTTTATTATTAGTTTTTTTTTTTTAAAATTAACTCGTTCTATCTTAATTTTACTCTTTTTGTGCAATTTATTTGATGTATGTGTGTTTGCATTTATAATCTTTAGTTAGTAAATTTAGACAAATATGAATTTATGAAGGTATCTGAACTGGAGAAATCCAGTTTCTATTTGGAGCCACTATAAGAGATACATGGACTACTTGGTAATCACCTTTTTGATCTCTGGTGGTAAACTGTACAACAGGTGTTAAACAATTCTCTAACTACTTCAGGTTATCATGGCTCATTATATTTATAGCCTGCAGCCTGCAACTCGTGAACTTGATGATGATGAGTAGTTTGAGGAGCGTGGATTCAATGAACATGATAAAAGGATCTTTAATGGGAGCTAAACATTTCTTTTTGATCTATACTATTCTTTCTGTATTACTTAGTGGATAGAGTATTGTTCTGCTTATTGTTTTCTCCTTACATCTTAAGGTTTAGATTCAGCCATGTACCTGTTTGATGATTTTGAATACATGAAGATTATGCCATATGTAGTATGTTTAATAAATGTCTCGTATTGATGTTCTCAGGGATCAAAACATATTTTCTCTGTTATTCTTTACATTGTATGTAGTTGTCTTATGGGAAATGTACAAAAACTATGATGTGCTCTTCCTTTCACTTATCTGTTGGCAAGTATGAATATTCTCCTCACTGGAATGTTGTCCAAAACACTCATCGATAATCCTACAAATGTGTCTTTTGAGAGCGACATAATGTAAGTTCATTGTTTGTGAATACGTGCACTTATGCTGACCTGTTGGAAAGTTCATGATTTGTGAACTTTGTGCACTCAAACATCTCAGTGATCTGTTGGTCCTATTCTAGACTGAACTCCTACCTGTTGATCATCTGACCTTTTTGTGCCTTGGCTGCAGGTTTCGAGGTTTCACGCTGTTGTTGCCATTTTTCTAGGTCAATGATACTTATCTAGCATTCACATATGTTTTTTTTTTCAGGTCAAAGAGTTTGCTGCACATACAGCAACTGTGAATGAACTAAGCTTTGATATGATTGGTGAGTTCATTGGAAGCTGCTCAGATGATGGATCAGTTGTCATCAATAGCCTTTACAGTGATGAGAAAGAGCGATTTGATTTTCATCGCCCTATGAAGGCTGTAGCTCTGGATCCAGATTATGAACAGAGATCCACGAGGAGGTTTGTTGCAGGTGGCCTTGCTGGTCAGCTCATGCTTTATGGGAAGAGTTGGTTTGGCCGACGTGAACAGGTAAGGATGCATTTGTCTCTGGTAGAATGGGCTTTGCATAACACATTGATGTGTAAAACAGTAGTTTTCTTTCATGAAGTAACTTTAAAGAACACAATTGAGTGTAACAATAGGCTGCTATTCTTTGTCTATGAAAAAAACAAGAACAGATACTTCATTCACAAGAGGGTCCCATTCATGCTATAAAATGGCGTACAAGTTTGATTGCATGGGCAAATGATGTTGGTGTGAAGATTTATGACACAGCTAGCAATCAACGACTAACTTACATAAAGCGCCCTCAAGATAGTCCCCGTG
Source organism: Ceratopteris richardii (assembly GCA_020310875.1). Classification (NCBI taxonomy): domain Eukaryota; kingdom Viridiplantae; phylum Streptophyta; class Polypodiopsida; order Polypodiales; family Pteridaceae; genus Ceratopteris; species Ceratopteris richardii. The sequence continues at coordinate 7,301,127 of CM035444.1, forward strand.
CAGAGCTTATTCGTCCACACTTAGTCTGGCAGGTTTGTGGTCGTCTTTGTATCGTCACGTTTTAAGATGGGAATTGTTGATTCCTTATGATCAGAATGTGACTGGCTAGGATGACACATATCTTGTAATTGGATGGGGGAATTCTGTAAATGTTGCTGCTATTCGAACTCATGATTCTGACAAATCAGTTCCCAATAAAAGCCAAGCTCATTCTGGCAGCAAATATGTGGAAATCGTTGCCAATTTCCAGACAGAGTACCACATCTCAGGAATCTCTCCATATGAAGATGCTCTGGTTGTCCTGGCATATCTCCCAGTGAATGAGACCAAGCTACCTGAAACACAGGATGGAATTCCATCTAAACAGGTGAATATGCAATTTCTCCTTTTAATAATAGAATGAAACTTTCACTTCTCTTCTCTGAATTTCAGTGTATTTGATTTTGAGCTTTAGTCAATCCAGTTTTGTGTTGAGCAACGTTGTCACATTTTAATTAGCAGTGTTTCTTTTTGGCTCAATGCATGATAGTGTTTTAGGATCTCAGCATAGCCTCTTAGAGATTAGCACAATGGATACTAGAACTTGTACGGATTTCTGACCAGCTATTGTGACATTTTAGAATGCTGTTTAAAGATCACATTTTACCATAAAGCAACAATCTTGGAGCTTTTACAGGTACATGCACAACGACCAGAAGTCCGCATCATATCATGGCAAAATGAAGAGCGGACACGCGATGCTTTACCCATCCATGGATATGAGCACTACAAGGCAAAAGATTATGCACTAGCACACGCACCATTTTCAGGTATCTAAGACCAAATGGTATTATTAGCAAGCGACTTTTAATTTGTAGATAAGGCCTTAAACATGTTGTTGTGCCCCAATACACAGGCAGTAGCTCTGCTGGTGGTCAATGGACAGATGGAGATGAGCCCCTATATTTTATTGTTTCACCCAAAGATGTTGTCATTGCTAGACCGAGGTGGGCTATTAAGTTTGTTTCTGAAATGGACATGTAAAAAACTGTGCTCTCTTTGCTATGCCAAGGTGGGCTATTCAGTTTGTTTCTGGAAACTACCACAGGGATGCAGATGATCATATCAACTGGCTGCTTGAGCATGGCCTGCATGAACAGGCTTTGATAGCTGTGCAGACAGGAAAAGCACGGAGGGAGCTTGTAGATGAGGTAATTTGTGCTTCATTAGGGCAATGCATGTTGTCTAGCTTGTAATCAAGTGAGGTTGCAAATGCATAATGTCATGTCTTGTGTTGGGATCAATGTGTCTCTCTCGCTCACCGTATGCATATGTGTGTGTGTGTGTGTGTGAGAGAGAGAGAGAGAGAGAGAGAGAGAGAGAGAGAGAGAGAGAGAGAGAGAGAGAGAGAGAGAGAGAGAGAGAGAGAGAGAGAGAGAGAGAGAGAGAGAGAGAGAGAGAGAGAGAGAGAGAGAGAGAGAGAGTTTTTACGTCTATTAGGAGGCCGAACTCGGCTTATGAGACAAATCGATGTACATGGGTGTATCTTCTGTCAATCAGAAAAGATAAAAGTGCTGAAAAAAGAAAACTGGTAAAGCTGATATAGATCTCCGTAGTATGCATGTGGAGATACCCATGAAAGTGGGGGGGTGTATGGAGTGGGATATCTATGATAGTCTATATGCAAAAGGGTAGTACAACAAGCATGAGAATGCATCTGAAACGGCTAACTAGCTCCATCCTGTGCTAGTGGGCGGGTGTAAGATGTGGTACATAGGTGGAGGTGGAGTCAGGGCCACCCTGATGGCTGCAGTGGGGTCAGCCATCATCTGGGATCGTCTCTCCTTCATGGCTCGATGGTCACGAGCCTGGATCTCCGCAATCTGATGTCGTGAAGTCTCGGGGCCCGATATCCTATAGCACGGGGTCGGCTCCTAGCTCGAGAAGTCTGAACCTGCTGAAGAGTCACCCCTCTCGGTGTGTGGGGAGGGTTGCAGCACGTCGTGGAATAAAGAAGTCAGTGAGCTGACTCTGTCTCCCTCCTGTATGGGCTGCTACAGTAGGCTGGAGTAGGGAATCTCTGTGATTCTGTATCTCCAGTAAGAATCGCCCGAGCTGTCGCTGGTCTCTAGAGTCCATGATCTCTTGGAGGGTAGGCTGTCCTGTAAATAGAGTCTCGTATCTGCCGGTGATGCCATCATATGCGCTACATCTGCATTGCAAAGTGCTCCTCATTCTCCATCTCTACTCTGCATACCCTGCATATCCGCTCCTCTCTGGGAATATCTGCGGCTCTACCTGTCTCAATCTCTAGTCGGTGTGATGAGACTCTGAACTGGCCAATCGCTACCCTCGAGCTATGAGGCATGTAAGTATCCATGTAACGTGGTCGCTGGATGAAACCGTCCGCTAGTATGTCTAAGAACTGGTCTCGGCAGTGCGACATTTTCGATCCCATGTGTGGTGTGTGCCATGTCTGACTAATGTAGAGCTGCCAGAGATCGTGTCTGAGCACAACATTCCTCTCACGACAAGAGAGGTGGATGTTGTGCTCAGACTGAAAAGGCGGCAATCTGTCCATATCAAGTCCATGGCTATCAAACCAGACTCTAACCTAAGTGTACCAAGCTCTCTCATATCCTGACTCTGATATCTGTATAGATGCCTCAAAAGCTCTGTGTGTGAGTCTGTCTGTGGGGAGCTCCCTCATCCTCTGAATAAAGCAGATAGTCTGGAATAGTGAATCTACTACCATGGGTGGTGCAGCTAGCTCTTCCCTGATGATGTCATGTGGTACCGATTGTTTCCCGCGAAATAGTCGTACTCTCTATATGTGGACTCCCACCGGAAACCGTGGACTCGAGGTAGGCCTCGGTCCGGGGTCTCATGTTTCTCAGTGAGCATAATAATGTCTTTGCCTTTGCGCACCTCTTCCAACCTCTCTGGGTGTGTCCATAGATCTCCATTGCAGTTCCAAACTGCAAAGTGTATATCCTCGAGTGTCTCACAAGCCCAAATCCCTATGGGATGGCCTTGCCATCAATGATGACACGACCATCTCTGTATGAAGCCTTCTTTCCTTCTTTGCGAGCTTGGTGTACTCTCGGCATGCATGCACGGCGGTGTGCTACCTGCATGTGTGTGAGTTCATCATCAAGGTAGATGGGGGGCCATCAAGTGCTCTCAAAATCACCCTCTTGCGTAGGAAAGTAGATCTTACATCTTCGAAAGGGAAGTGTAGAATGAGAGCTCTCTTCTTCGTGGGGTCTCGTCCCGTTCTCCAGGACTTGATGAATGGGGGGGACTCCTCTTTGTAGCCGAGTAGCTTGCATAGTGTCTTCCCATCGGACTCGGGGGTAGAGCCTTCTTTTTCTACAATGCCCGTGCAAGGTTGTTAGCAACGTTTTCGCAACGTCCAAGGCAACGTGTTGCTAACGTGTTAGCAACATCGCAACGTTTGGGCCTAGACGTTGCGAAAACATTGTGAACCATTTCTTCTTTTTTTTTTTCATTTTTTTTGCAAATATAGTAACCTAGATGTATATTATAGTATATACATATATAATATGTATTATGTAGTATGTATTATGTTAATTTATGTAATATGTATTGAATCTTTAATATTTATGATCCATTCCAAATTCTCGAATCCCTGTTCAATGAAGTGATGGAAGATGCACAATGCACATTGCACATGTATGATGTCAGAATTTACAAATAATCATTATCATGACTCAATGACTCATTCTAAAATTCAAATTCACAATGCACATTCAAGCAACTTACTAGTAACTACGACTTACTAGTAACTACTTAGTACTTACTACTTAGTACTTAGCAATGTTTGATGGAACTTGGCACCAGTGACCAGGCAATTGCATTATTTTCAAGAATCAAACTTCAAAGCATCTCATATGACATCAGAGTACAGACAAATACATTTATATATATATATATATATATATATATATATATATATATATATATATATATATATATATATATATATATATATATATATATATATATATATTATATACAACTTACAAGTAACATTGAAAAACAAACTTCAAAGAATTATAATTTATGACAAAAACATGTGAAAAGTCAACCTCATCTCAAAATTATGACACTGGTGACCGTCATAACTCATGTGTGATATCAGAATCCAATGTCCATAATACATATACATCAATGATCATACCAGTAATCATCATCCATGTCACATGATACCACTAAGTAGTCAAACAATAAACTGTCAATAATACAATGATCAATCAATATGAAGTAAATCATAAGTCATAATATCATAATACATATGACATGTCACATGAGCGGTCATCAATCCTCAAAATCCTCTGAGTCACTAATAACTATCACCATCAGCATCATCATCACTATCATCATCCAACCTCTATCTCGGGGTATGTGTGGCTCGCCCAACCTCTATCTCGAGCTGGTGTGATGATACTCTGAGCTGCGCAATGGCCTCTCTAAGCTCGTGCCATATATATATCCATGTATCGTGGTCTCTGAATGAAACCATCCGCTGTCACAATCAGGATGTGCTCTCTGTAGTGTTGCCTCTTTGTGGGAAGAGGCTCCCGTGGTGCTATCCATGTCTCCCTGACGTGTATCTGTAGTAGGTCCTGACGGATGATCCTATTCCTCTCCGAACGAGAGAGGCTAATGTGGGGGGAAGAGAGGTCATACTGAAAAGGGGGGAGATCCGTAATGCTCATGCCATGGTCTGCTAACCATCGGTAAGTCTGTGCATACCATACTCTCTCATGCCCTGTCTCTGCCAAATGTCTAGAGCTCTCAAATGCAAGCGTGGTGAGTCTGCTGGTGGGGAGCTCTCTGATTCTCAGAATAAAGGTCACCAACTGGAAGAGGGCCTCCACTAGCATCGGTGGTGTGCCAAGCTCAGCTCGTATAATGTCATGTGGAACGGAGGGCTTGCTGGGCAGCAAGCGTGAGATCATGGTGACCTGGGGCCTCTCAATCCGCGCCCACATCGCCTTTGTGATCCCCGGTGCCCATACTGCCGGTGCGTACATCAATGTGGGTGTCACTAGAGTGTCAAAGAGCCACCCCTTCGTCCGGGGCTCCTGAAAATGTGTCTAAAAGCAGCGTCTCTCCAATCCTGCAAGTGCCGCATAGCCTCGTGTCAATCTATCTCTCGCGGCATGTGCCATGGAGAATACCCCTGTGCTTCCCGAGAAGGTGACACCTAGGTAGACGTAGGAGTCCACTACCTCTATCTGTCCTCCAGCTTCCGTGAAAGAGGCACGATGGCGTACTGTCCTTGAGGTATGGAAGATCATGACCTTGGTCTTGCCAAGGTTCACTGGGAGTCCTCTCTCCATGCAAAAGGTATCGAGCGCCTGTAAATGTGACTGCAACCCCTCCTGTGACTCTGAAAGCAGGACAATGTCATCAACATATAATAGGATGTGTACTGGCGTACCTCCGAGGTCTCCTCCTCACCCTCCTGCTCGCTGTATATACTCCGTGATCTCGTCGATGTAGAGACCGAAGAGAGTGGGTGAGAGAGGGCAACCTTGTTTCACACCAATGGTGCTAACAAGGCTGTCTGATAGACCGCCAGGGCAGCGTACCCTGCCTGTGACTCGTGCATACAAAGCGTGGATGGCTCATAGCATGTCTGATGGTAGCTGTAACTCCTGGAGCCTCCGTAGTAGTCTCTCTCGAGGGACCATGTCGAAGGCTTTGCGGAAGTCCACAAAGCAACAGTATAGTCTCTGCTTCCTCGCCTTCGCGCTCTCAATCAAGCAACGAAGCACGAAGATGTGGTCGATGGTGGAGAAAGTGCGGCGGAAGCCTGCCTGGCCGGGTGCTCTGATCCGAGCTGCCTCAACGTGTGTACTGAGCTGTGCCTCTAGTACTGCCCCATAGATCTTGGCCAGGATATGGCCTATCATAATAGTCATGTAGTTCCCTTGGTCCATCATATCGCCGGACTTATAGATAGGCGTAATGGTATGCATAGTCCATGAGTCCGGTAACCCCTCAACCAAAGCATGGTTGAAGAGATGGGCGATCAAGTGGGAAACTACATCTGCTGCGTATATAAAGTGCTCTCCCTGTAGCCCCGTGTGGTTTGCTGAGCGGCCATGCTGTAGCCTATGGATGGCGTGTCGTACCATGCCTTCCGTGAAGAGGGTGGATATCAGAGGACGCGGTGTGGAAGGAATCGGCAATGGTGGCTGTCCTTGGACGTCATATAACCTCTGGGCATAGGTGTGCCAAGTCGGAGGATCTGCTATGGGTGTAGGTGGGAGTGGCTCACGTAGTGCCCTCCACGCGGTGGCACAATCCCTACTCATGAGAAGGTCGATCAACTCTGCCTCCTGTTGCTCCTCGAAAGCTCATCGCTTCCGGCGTGAGGGCTCGCATCCGTCGTCGTGCCTCCGTCTCTCTGATTGATGCCAAAATACTCTGTGCTATGAGATGTCGGTATAGTCACCTACACTCCTCATCGTACCATCTATTCTGGGGTGTATGCCCCAGCCGTGTGTCGAATGTGCAGTGCTGTGGGTGGTGTATGGGAAGCTGAGAGTAGCAGATGTATGGAGGATCGAGGAGAAGTGGGCGGTGAGGGTGTCCAAGGAGGCAGAGGGATCAAGGGAGTAGATGCGCTCTCGAACATGGGAGCTATAGATATGTGCTAGCTCATGTCTAAAGTGAATGGTGGTATGCGTTCGTGGCTGTACGGTGACGGGGTGGGATATGCATGGTGAGCCGCGAATGGATAGGGCAAGGTATGCGTGATCAGCTCCAATCGGTAAGGGTGGAATAGTGAATGAGGTGATGAGATGTGTCGCCTCCGGGGGTCCGATAACATAGTCTACCACACTGCCCCCCTGTGGTGTCGTGGGTGGAATGAAGGTGAGAATGCTCGAGGTGGGCCAGGTCCCCATCCCATTATTTATAACGAGACGGTGTGCTGCTCCCATCTGGAGTAGGTGTCGGCCGTATGAGGTGGGTGTGCCGGTGTCGGCTGAGGCTTTGAGTGTAGGCATGTCCTCTATGGTACGAAGCATCTTAGGGTCGTCAAAGTCGTAGATATCACACTGGTGGCTCTGAGTGCGGGCATTGAAGTCTCCTACAAGGAAGACTTCACCCATCCCGGTATACTCCATAATTGTGTCACTGAGGCAGTCATATGGCGATGTGGTGTTTGGTCCCTCCCCCCCTGATAGCTTCTCGAGGGAATGTGTGAAGTGCGAACCAATGGGTGCAATATAACATACGGCAAAGTATGCTGCTCTCTCCTCTGATAGCTGGAGGCGTATCCACATGAAACGTGCCTCTGGGTCTCTGGCTACCACCTGTACCCTGTGCTGTAGCGACTGTCTGTAGAGCACGGCTACTCCCCCTGATCCTCGTGTGGTGCGCTGTCTCATCTGGAGACGGTGAGCTGACTCCCACATATAGCCCTCAATCCTCGGTAGTCTCCTCCCGGGGCTCTCGTGTGTCTCTGTCAAGAAGATAATGTCTCTGCCCTCCATCACCGCCTCGAGGCGCTCTGGATGTGTCCACAAAGATCCATTGCAGTTCCAAACTGCAATGTGCACCTCTTGCTTTGCTGTCTCATAGGCCGCGAATCCCTAGTCAATGGGCCGTCCATCAATGATGACCCGACCGTCTCTGTATAGGGCACGATGTCCCTCTTGTCTTGCCTGGAGGACACGCGGCATGCATGCCCGTCTGTGCTCTACCTGCATCCGTGTGAGGTCGTCATCCAAATAGATTGGGGTGCCCGGTGTAGTGAGTAGTATCGCCCGTCGTCTGATGAAGTCTCTCCTCCCGGCCTCATCTGAGAACTAAGGATAAGTGCTCTGCTCCGTGTGGTGTCTCGTCCTGCTCTCCAGGCTCTTGTGAAAGGGAGAGGCTCATCCGCGCGATATCCAAGTAATGTGCACAAGCGACGTCCGTCCTGCTCTGGTGATCCGTCTGTCTCTGTGAGGCCGGAGACGCGAACATTGAGCCTGCGAGCCTGTCGCATCCGCTCCTCCTCAATGGTGGTATGCACTATGTGGATCTCCTCATGGTGGTTGTTGTTCTTTGCCTCTTGTCGAAGGTTCTTTTTTACAACCTCGACCCATCCATCTTTCTTAGTCTCAAGCTGGCTCTGCACCACCTCCATACACTCCTTCTTGATAGTCAACCGAATGTCTTCTAGCTGTGGAGCGATCTCCCCCTCGTGCATGCTTTCCAGTTTCGTTTTCATATCAGTAAGCTCAGTGTGCAACTCCTCCTGGTCCCGTGAGTGCTTCGTTCGTGTGTGAGAGAGAGAGAGAGAGAGAGAGAGAGAGAGAGAGAGAGAGAGAGAGAGAGAGAGAGAGAGAGAGAGAGAGAGAGAGAGAGAGAGAGAGAGAGAGAGAGAGAGAGAGAGAGAGAGAGAGAGAGAGAGAGCCGAAATACCGGGTGATGGAGAGGTAGTGGGGATAATGTAGTGCGTAGGGAGACGTGGCTTTGACTCTGCAGATAATGGCCACCTAATACATGGGGGCCCCATGACGGGAGTGACTATGTATATCCTAACTACATATAATGGGTGGAGTAAGTGGACAGTGGTACATTGGCGGCGGTCTGAGTGCCTCCTGAAGGAAGGCTACCTAGGTGGTGGTGCGCCTGTGCTCCATCATGTGGTCATGGGCTATCATGATGCGTGAGATATCCTCCTGGTATAGACGTGGTCGTCTGTATCCCAGCCCTATGTGGTCGATGTCGCACTCTCTGTGTCGTTGCCTGCTGGAGAGTGAGCCTTATGCCTCTGGAAGGCGGGCCCGTATGATGTAGCCCATTTCGCTGAAGGAATTGAGTAATGGTCTGCCGGGTACTCACGCGTGTCTGATGCATGGGCTCTTGTCTCTCATATGTTGCCGTGAGGAGGCGTCCCAACCTCTGCTTGCCTCCAGTGGTCATGCACAACTGTAGTGACTCCTCTATGTGGAACTGAGATTTGAGTACCCTCGGCATCTGGTAACAAAGTGCTTCTCACTCTCTATTTCGATACTCTCTATCTCTGTATGGCATACAGGGCACCACCTCTCCTCTCTAGGGACTCCCCCAGTCCGACCACTCTTGATCTCGAGCTCATGTGATGAAACTTGAAGCTGCCCAATGACGACTTGGAGGTGGTGTGGTAGGTATGTTTGCATGTATCGCGGAGTCTCAATGAAGCCCTGGTCTGAGATTTTTAAAAAATGCTCGCGGTAGTGGAGCATTTTCGGTGGTAATGTATTCTCGGAGCTAATCCATGTCCTCTGTATGTATGTATGCCATACTAAAAAGGGGGGAGATCGGTAATGCTTATGCTATGGTCTGCCAACCATAGGTAGGTCTGTGCATACCATACTCTCTCATGCCCTGTCTCTTCCAAATGTCTAGAGCTCTCAAATGCAAGCCTGGTGAGTCGACCAGTGGGGAGCTCTCTGACTCTGAGAATAAAGGTCACCCTCTGGAAGAGGGCCTCCACTAGCATCGGAGGTGTGCCAAGCTCGGCTCGTATAATGTGGAACGGAGGGCTTGCTATGGAGCAAGCGTGAGATCATGGTGACTTGTGGCCTCTCAATTCGTGTCCACGACGCCTTCATGATTCTTGGTGCCCATACTGCCGCTGCGTACATCAATGCAGGTGTCACTAGAGTATCAAAGAGCCACCCCTTAGACCGGGGCTCTTGAAAATGTGCTTGAAAGCATTGCCTCTCCAGTTTAGCAAGTGCCGCATAGCCTCGCGTCAATCTCTCTCTCGCTGCCTGTGCCATGGAGAATACCCCTGTGCTTCCCGAGAAGGTGACACCTAAGTAGACGTAGGAGTCCACTACCTTTATTAGTCCTCCAGCTCTGGTGAAGGAGGCGCGATGGCGTACTGTTCTGGAGGTGTGGAAGATCATGACCTTGGTGTTGCCAAGGTTCACTGTGAGTCCTCTCTCCATGCAGAAGGTATCGAGTGCCTCTAAATGTGACTCTAGCCCCTCCTGTGACTCTGAAAGCAAGACAATGTCATCAGCATATAATAGGATGTGTACTGGCGTACCTTCGAGGTCTCCTCCTAGCCCTCTTGCTCCCTGTATATACTCCGTGATCTCGCCGATGTAGAGACCGAAGAGAGTGGGTGAGCGTGGGCAACCTTGTTTCACACCAATGGTGCTAACAAGGCTGTCTGATAGGCCCCCGGGGCAGCGCACCCCGCTTGTGACTCGTGTATACAAAGCATGGATGGCCCATGGCATGTCTGATGGTAGCTGTAACTCCTTGAGTCTCCGTAATAGTCTCTTTCGAGGGACCATGTCGAAGGCTTTGCGGAAATCCACAAAGCAACAGTAGAGTCTTCACTTCCTCGTCTTCGCGCTCTCAATCAAGCAACGAAGTACGAAGATGTGGTCGATGGTGCAGAAAGTGCGGCGGAAGCCTGCCTGGCCGGGTGCTTTGATCCCAGTTGCCTCAACGTGTGTACTGAGCTCTGCCTCTAGTATTGCCCCATAGATCTTGGCCAGGATGTGGCATATCATAATAGTCCTGTAGTTCCCCGGGTCCATCATATCGATAGGCACAATGGTATGCATAGTCCACGAGTCAGGTAACCCCTCAACCACAACACGATTGAATAGGTGGGTGACCAATCGGGAAACTACATCGACTGCGTATATGAAGTGCTCGCCTTGTAGTCCCATGTGGTCTGCTGAACGGCCATGCTGTAGCCTATGGATGGCCTGTCATACCATGCCTGCTGTGAATAGGGTGGATTTCAGAGGACGCGGTGTGGCAGGGGTCGACAATAGGGGCTGTCCTGGGACGTCATATAACCTCTGGGCATAGGTGTGCCAAGTCTGAGGATTTGCTATGGGTGTAGGTGGGCGTGGCTCACGTAGGGCCCTCCATGCGGTGGCACAATCCCTACTCATGAAGTCAAACAGCTCTGCCTCGTGTCGCTCCTTGAAAGCTCGCCGCTTCCGACGTGTGAGAGCTCACATATGTCGTGCTTCCCTCTCTGTGATGGATCCCACGATACTCTGTGCTCTGAGATGTCGGTATAGTCGTCTACACTCCTCATCGTACCATCTATTCTGGGGTATATGCCACAACCATGTCGAATGTGCAGTGTTGTGGGTGGTGTATGGGAAGCTGAGAGTAGCGGATGTGTGGAGGATCGAGGAGAAGTGGGCGGTGATGGTATCCAATGGAGCGGAGGGGTCGAGGGAGTAGATGCGCTCTCGAACATCCCTCCCCCTCTGAGGGCGTGTTAGGGGTATGTGTGAAATGTGAGCCGATGGGTGCAATGTAGCATACGGCGAAATATGTTGCTCTCTCCTTTGATAGCTAGAGGCGTATCCATATGAAACGTGCCTCTGGGTCTCTGGCTACTACCTGTAGTATGTACCCTGTGATGTAGCGACTGTCTATAGAGCAGTGCTACTCCTCCCGATTCTTGCGTGGTGTGTTGTCGCATCTGTCGGCGGTGAGCTGACTCCCACCTATAGCCCTCAATCCTCGGTAGGCTCCTCCTCGGGTTCTCTTGTCTCTCTGTCAAGAAGATCATGTCTCTACCCTCCATCACCGCCTCGAGGCGCCTTGGATGTGTCCACAAAGATCCATTGCAGTTCTGGACTTCAATGTGCACCTCTTTCCGTGTTGTCTTAGGCCGCGAATCCCTAGTCAATGGGTCGTCCATCGATGATGGCACGACAATCTCTATATAGGGCATGATGTCCCTCACGTCGGGCCTAGAGGACACGTGGCATGCATGCATGTCTGTGCTCTACCTGCATCCGTGTGAGGTCGTCATCCAAATAGATCGGGGTGCCTGGTGTACTGCGTAGTACCGCTCGTCGTCTGAGGAAGTCTCTCCTCCCGGCCTCATCCGAGAACTGAAGGATAAGTGCTCTGTTTCGTGTGGTGTCCCGTCTTGCTCTCCAGGCTCCGGTGAAAGGGAGAGGCTCATCCGCGCGGTATCCAAGTAGTGTGCACAAGCGACGCCCGTCCTGCTCTTGTGATCCATCTGTCTCTGTGAGGCTGGAGACGCGGACATTGAGTCTGCGAGCCTGTCACATCCGCTCCTCCTCAATGGTGGTGTGTACTATGTGGATCTCCTCATGGTGGTGGTTCTTCTTTGCCTCTTGTCGTAGGTTTTTTTACAACCTCGACCCATCCATCTTTTTTAGTCTAAAGCTCGCTCTGAACCACCTCTATGCACTCCTTCTTGATAGTCACACGGATGTCCTCAAGCTTTGGGGCAATCTCTCCCTCCTCACGTATGCTGTCCAGTTTCATCCTCATATCAGTAAGCCCAATATGCAACTCCTCCTGATCCTGTGAGTGCTCCTTGTGGATAGCAAGAAGCTCTTCCTGGAGGGACTCGTTTTCCTTCTCCAAGCCTGCTACCTTGGCTTCGAGGGCCACGATTCTGCGGGTTACCCCGTTCAGGTCAGAATCTCCTTCTTTCTTATGTTTCCCTATCAACTCTTGGAGGGCATGCTCTAAAGTGGCCAGTTGTTCCCCCAACTTGGGAGCCATTTTGGGGGGGGGGAGGAGGGGGGGGGGGGGGAGAGAGAGAGAGAGAGAGAGAGAGAGAGAGAGAGAGAGAGAGAGAGAGAGAGAGAGAGAGAGAGAGAGAGAGAGAGAGAGAGAGAGAGAGAGAGAGAGAGAGAGAGAGAGAGAGAGAGAGAGAGAGAGGAGAGAGAGAGAGAGAGAGAGAGAGAGAGAGAGAGAGAGAGAGAGAGAGACAGAGAGAGAGAGAGAGACAGAGAGAGAGAGAGAGAGAAAGAAAGAAAGAAAGAGACTTTTTAACGTCTATTAGAGGCCAAAATCGGCCTATGAGACAAAACATATACATCAGTATGATCCAATCCACTGTGATCCAAAACGAAAATAAAGTGTGAGTACTACAAACGGGTATAAAAGGAGGGATAGTAGCTGGCATCAAGGGTGTCGGGTGCTATGGGTATGCACTCTATATGCTCAATGGGTGAGATACAAATATGATATGCATAGGGAGGGGAGGCTCGATGGTATCACAACCCCCTAAATGCCTCGAGTGGGTGTAGGATATAATGCATCGGTGGGTAAGGCATCATGGCGATCCTCAAAATGCTCTGGGCGTCCAAATCGATAGGGGTGCGCTGCTGACGTCTCTGTATCTCCATGTCATGGCGTGCGTGAATCGCCTGAATCTCTCTCTGATGTGGACGAGCTCTCCGGACAAGGGGTCTCGGTCGTCGACGCTGTCGTCTAAGCTCCTCTGCTCTGTGTAATGTGACACCCCGCATCGAGCTGGGCCCTCGAGTGTATGTGGGTCTGAAAAAATCTGTAATATAAGTCTGGGGGGGAGGCCAGGTGTATCTCCATCTGCTGCTGGAGGAGTGATGCGCGGCGGTGCTGGAGCTCTACTAGGAATCGACCTAGAGGGCGCTGGTCCTCTGTCCCCAATAAAGCCCTGATCTCTCTAGGCCCCCTGAAGAGCTTTGGGTAGCGGTCTCTGATGTCCTCATATGCTTGGCATCTACATGTGTAGTGCTCCTCGTCCTCCACCTCCTCTCTACATATCCTGCATAGTCGCTGATCCCTGGGGGTATGTGTGGCTCGCCCAATCTCAATCTCGAGCTTGTGTGATGATACTCTGAGCTTCCCAATGGCCACTCTCTCAGCTGGTGCCATATATGTATCCATGTATCGTGGTCTCTGAATGAAACCATCCGCTGTCACAGTCAGGAAGTGCTCTCTGTAGTGTTGCCTCTTTGTGGGAAGAGGCTCCCGTGGTGCTATCCATGTCTCCCTGACGTGTATCTGTAGTAGGTCCTGACGGATGATCCTATTCCTCTCCGAACGAGAGAGGGTAATGTGGGGGGAAGAGAGGTCATACTGAAAAGGGGGGAGATCCGTAATGCTCATGCCATGGTTTGCTAACCATCGGTAAGTCTATGTATACCATACTCTCTCATGCCCTGTCTCTGCCAAATGTCTAGAGCTCTCAAATGCAAGCCTGGTGAGTCGGCTAGTGGGGAGCTATCTGACTCTCAGAATAAAGGTCACCAACTGGAAGAGGGCCTCCACTAGCATCGATGGTGTGCCAAGCTCAGCTCGTATAATGTCATGTGGAACGGAGGGCTTGCTGCGCAGCAATCGTGATATCATGGTGATCTTGGGCCTCTCAATCTGCGTCCACATCCCCTCTGTGATCCCTGGTGCCCATACTGCTGCTGCGTACATCAATGCGGGTGTCACTAGAGTGTCAAAGAGCCACCCCTTAGTCCGGGGCTCCTGAAAATGTGTCTGAAAGCAGCGTCTCTCCAATCCTGCAAGTGCCGCATAACCTCGCGTCAATCTATCTCTCGCAGCCTGTGCCATGGAGAATACCCCTGTGCTGCCCGAGAAGGTGATACCTAGGTAGACGTAGGAGTCCACTACCTCTATCTGTCCTCAAGCTGCTGTGAAAGAGGCGCGATGGCGTACTGTCCCGGAGGTATGGAAGATCATGACCTTGGTCTTGCCAAGGTTCACTGTGAGTCCTCTCTCCATGCAAAAGGTATCGAGCCCCTGTAAATGTGACTTCAACCCCTCCTGTGACTCTGAGAGCAGGAAAATGTCATCAGCGTACCTCCGAGGTCTCCTCCTCGCCCTCCTGCTCGCTGTATATACTCCGTGATCTCGTCGATGTAGAGACCGAAGAGAGTGGGTGAGAGAGGGCAACCTTGTTTCACACCAATGGTGCTAACAAGGCTGTCTGATAGACCGCCGGGGCAGCGTACCCTGCCTGTGACTCGTGCATACAAAGCGTGGATGGCCCATAGCATGTCTGATGGAAGCTGTAACTCCTGGAGCCTCCGTAGTAGTCTCTCTCGAGGGACCATGTGGAAGGCTTTGCGGAAATCCACAAAGCAACAGTATAGTCTCTGCTTCCTCGCCTTCGCGCTCTCAATCAAGCAACGGAGCATGAAGATGTGGTCGATGGTGGAGAAAGTGCGGCGGAAGCCTGCCTGGCCGGGTGCTGATCCCCGCTGCCTCAGCGTGTGTACTGAGCTCTGCCTCTAGTACTGCCCCATAGATCTTGGCCAGGATATGGCCTATCATAATAGTCCTGTAGTTCCCTGGGTCCATCATATCGCCGGACTTATGGATAGGCGTAATGGTATGCATAGTCCATGAGTCTGGTAATCCCTCAACCAAAGCACGGTTGAAGAGATGGGCGATCAAGTGGGAAACTACATCTGCTGCGTATATAAAGTGCTCTCCCTGTAGTCCCGTGTGGTCTGCTGAACGGCCATGCTGTAGCCTATGGATGGCCTGTCGTACCATGCCTGCTGTGAAGAGGGTGGATATCACCGGACGCGGTGTGGAAGGAATCGGTAATGGTGGCTGTCTAGGGACGTCATATAACCTCTAGGCGTAGGTGTGCCAAGTCGAAGGATCTGCTATGGGTGTAGGTGGACGTGGCTCAGGTAGTGCCCTCCACGCGGTGGCACAATCCCTACTCATGAGAAGGTCGATCAACTCTGCCTCCTGTCGCTCCTCGAAAGCTCGCCGCTTCCGGCGTGTGAGGGCTCGCATCTGTCGTCGTGCCTCCCTCTCTGTGATGGATCCCAAGATACTCTGTGCTCTGAGATGTCGGTATAGTCGCCTACACTCCTCATCGTACCATCTATTCTGGGGTGTATGCCCCAGCCGTGTCGGATGTGCAGTGCTGTGGGTGGTGTACGGGAAGCTGAGAGTAGCGGATGTATGGAGGATCGAGGAGAAGTGGGCGGTGAGGGTGTCCAAGGAGGCAGAGGGATCAAGGGAGTAGATGCGCTCTCGAACATGGGACCTATAGATATGTGCTAGCTCATGTCTAAAGTGAATGGTGGTACGGGCTCGTGGTTGTATGGTGACGGGGTGGGGTATGCATGGTGAGCCGCGAATGGATAGGGCAAGATATGCGTGATCAGCTCCAATCGGTAAGGGTGGGATAGTGAATGAAGTGATCAGATGTGTCGCCTCCGGGGGTCCGATAACATAGTCTACCACACTGCCCCCCTTGGTGTCGTGGGTGGAATGCAAGTGAGACCGCGCGACGTGGGCCAGCTCCCCATCCCATCATATATAACGAGACGGTGTGCTCCTCCCACCTGGAGTAAGTGTCGGCCATATAAGGTGGGTGTGGCGGTGTCGGCTGAGGCTCTGAGTGTAGGCATGTCCTCTATGGTACGAAGCATCTCAGGGTCGTCAAAGTCGTAGATATCACACTGGTGGCTCTAAGTGCGGGCATTGAAGTCTCCTACAAGGAAGACTTCACCCATCCCGGTATACTCCATAATCGTGTCGCTGAGGCAGTCATATGGCGATGTGGTGTCTGGTCCCTCCCCTCCTGATAGCTGCTCAGGGGAGTGTGTGAAGCGTGAACCAATGGGTGCAATATAGCATACGGCGAAGTACGCTGCTCTCTCCTCTGATAGCTGCAACTGTATCCACATGAAACGTGCCTCTGGGTCTCTGGCTACCACCTGTACCCTGTGCTGTAACGACTGTCTATAGAGCACGGCTACTCCTCCTGATCCTCGTGTGGTGTGCTGTCTCATCTGGCGGCGGTGAGCTGACTCCCACATATAGCCCTCAATCCTCGGTAGGCTCCTCCCCGGGCTCTCGTGTGTCTCTGTCAAGAAGATAATGTCTCTTCCCTCCATCACCTCCTCGAGGCGCCCTGGATGTGTCCATAAAGATCCATTGCAGTTCCAGACTGCAATGTGCACCTCCTGCTGTGCTGTCTCATAGGCCGCGAATCCCTAGTCAATGGGCCGTCCATCAATGATGATCCGACCGTCTCTGTAGAGGGCACGATGTCCCTCTCGTCTGGCCTGGAGGACACGTGGCATGCATGCCCGTCTGTGCTCTACCTGCATCCGTGTGAGGTCGTCATCCAAATAGATGGGGGTGCCCGGTGTAGTGCGTAGTACCGCCCGTCGTATGAGAAAGTCTCTCCTCCTTGCCTCATCTGAGAACTGAAGGATAAGTGCTCTGCTCCGTGTGGTGTCCCGTCTTGCTCTCCATACTCTGGTGAAGGGGAGAGGCTCATCCGCGCGGTATCCAAGTAATGTGCACAAGCGACGCCCGTCCTGCTCTTGTGATCCGTCTGTCTCTGTGAGGCCGGAGACGCGAACATTGAGCCTGCGGGCCTGTCCCATCCGCTCCTCCTCAATGGTGGTATGCACTATGTGGATCTCCTCATGGTGGTTGTTCTTCTTTGTCTCCTGTCAAAGGTTCTTTTTGACAACTTCGACCCATCCATCTTTCTTAGTCTCAAGCTCGTTCTTCACCACCTCCATACACTCCTTCTTGATAGTCACCCGAATGTCCTCTAGATGTGGAGCGATCTCCCCCTCCGTGCATGCAATCCAGTTTCGTTTTCATATCAGTAAGCGCAGTGTGCAACTCCTCCAGGTCCCGTGAGTGCTGCTTGCGGGTAGCGAGAAGCTCTTCCCGAAGGGATTCGTTTTCCTTCTCCAAGTTTGCCACCTTGGCTTCGAGGGCGACAACTCTACGGGTAACCCCGTTCAGTGCAGAATCTCCTTCTTTCTTGTGTTTTCCTATCAACTCTCGGAGGGCATGCTCTAAGGTGTCCAACTGTTCCTCCAGCTTGGGAGCCATGAGAGAGAGAGAGAGAGAGAGAGAGAGAGAGAGAGAGAGAGAGAGAGAGAGAGAGAGAGAGAGAGAGAGAGAGAGAGAGAGAGAGAGAGAGAGAGAGAGAGAGAGAGAGGGTTTCTTAGGGTTTGGGATTAGGGTTAAGTGTAGGGTTTGGTTCTGGAGTTAGAGTTAGGGTTCCATTTGGGTTCGGGTTAGGGTTAGGTTAGGGTTAGGGTTAGGGTTAGGGTTAGGTTAAGGTTAGAGAGAGAGGGTTAAGGTTAAGATGGTTAGGGTTGAGAGAGAGAGAGAGAGAGAGAGAGAGAGAGAGAGAGAGAGAGAGAGAGAGAGAGAGAGAGAGAGAGAGAGAGAGAGAGAGAGAGAGAGAGAGAGAGAGAGAGAGAGAGAGAGAGAGAGAGAGAGGGGCTCATTTCATGATCATGTACTGCTGTTTTTCTCAGCATGGCTCGTTTCATGATCATGTGAGAAAATTTTAAAGCCAACTTTTACTGTACATAAATCACAAGTAGATCATGCTGAAGGAAAACCTTACATTATTCTTCATGAATCAGAATGTCAAATGATAAAGCATAATTCATGTCGATCAAGTGTGAAATATCCCTATTGGGACAAGTGTAGCCAGCCTCAAGTAACAGTGGGACATGTGTAGTTAGAGAATTGTGCGAGCTTAATCACCCATATGCAGAGTAAACCATGTAGTTGAATGCATTACCATGCTGGCTGAGGACTTCTCTGTGTTTTTCATCAATAAATAGTAAATACTAACAATGGAGCTGCCTAAATCAACTGTGTCTTTAAGATATTGCAAATGCATCAACTGTGTTTCTAAGATATTGGGAATGTATGCTTTAAAAACTGTAAGTTGAACTTTCTTTTATGTATTTCCAATTTTCGATTTCAGCACAAAATAATCAATCTCCTTACCATCCTCTTCCTTTCTTCTGTCCCCTTAAATAATACACTATGTTCAGAGACCAAGCTCTATGGCAGATTGGTCTGATGGAGTGATCAAAGAGGCAGCTAGCTTTTTGGTTTTGTCCCTCTTGTAGCCTGCAAGGTATTGAACTCTACTAGTTCTATATGATCTATCCACAGATCCTAGCAGTGGAAGCTCTATTAGTAGATACTGATGTCTAGCTAGCTGATTAGCATGAATTCAATACTGTCTCAAATTTTCTCTGGCTTGCATCAACAACATAGCCAATCTCTTGTCCTTTTGAACTCCAATAACATCTGGATCAAACTTATTCACTCTGATGACATTTTAACTCTTCAATAATTATTCCTTATTTCTTTTTTCATGAGAAGTGGACTACTTAAGGTGCTTGTAACTTCTGTGCCTTGCGTATGAATTATCTATTGATCAATCCTAAGTCAACTTTTGTGTAATACTGGTTTCTCCTAATTCTTGCGCTTCATTTTTGAAGCAAGTGTTGCACCAAATATGGGTAGAAAAATTTATAGAGTGAACTGGCCATCTGTTTGGCCTGCAATCCTCAAAACCTAGCCCTATAAACAGGGATATCACATGCTC
This sequence comes from Ceratopteris richardii, assembly GCA_020310875.1. NCBI lineage: Eukaryota > Viridiplantae > Streptophyta > Polypodiopsida > Polypodiales > Pteridaceae > Ceratopteris > Ceratopteris richardii. Next base: position 7,320,283 of record CM035444.1, read on the forward strand.
AATGTGTCTCCAACTATCCATGAAAGCAGAGTTTTGGGCATCAGGTTTGTTTCTGAAGGTTACTTACGATTGGGAAGAATCAGAGGAAAGGAGTGTGGAGCAGCATGGAAGTGTAGAGCTCATAGGGCAATAGGAAAAAGGGGCACCTTAGATTGCTAAGATGGAGTTGTTCTATTTGATCTGTTTTTTCACCGAGTCATTCATTAACTCTTTCAGAAGGGTTTTGTAAAAGTGAAAATGTAAGTTTGCAACCTTTTCTTTTTTCAAGTTTTAAGCAAAATTTTGAAATGGGATCCCCCTGATGCCAAAAGTCCGGGGCACATGTCGAGGCACATTGTCCAGGTAGTATTTGGACCGGGGGCCATCCACCAGTGATTCTCCATTCTTTCCATTAGGTCAGAGGTGACACCTGCTCATCCAATTCTATTTTTCTCTTTTTTTGCATTTATGTTATAGTCTGTTCCAACATGTTTTTGGCACATTACGGCACTATTTTTCATTTATTAGATTAGGATGCCTTAACTATCTTCTCAATATATTTGTCATAGGTAGGTTCAAAGTATTTGGATCATTTGTTATTGGAACGGCAATATGCACGTGCTGCTGCTTTATGTCCAAAGCTACTCCGTGGTTCTGCAGCAGCATGGGAAAGGTATGTTTGATATTATGAATGATATGAGCTGTCTGGATGGTTAGCTAAATGTGTTTGGGTGTAAAATAGGTGGGTCTTCCATTTTGCACATTTGAGAGAACTGCCTGTTCTAGCTCCATACATTCCTACTAGTGATCCACAATTACGCGACACAGCATATGAGGTAAACGTCTTGCTGTTTATGATTTAATGTGACTGGTTTGTGCTGATCGCCTCTGGTTTTCTTTTCCCAGTCATACTAATACTTTCAGTCTTTCCTTATTTATGTAAATAATCAAATTATTGTCGGTCCATTAGGTTGAAATAAGCTTTTTGATTGGTAGCGGAAGGCCATGGCCATTTTTACGCTTCTGTTAATTTGATATATACGTATTGTGGGCTCTAGATAGGCCAGCCTGGTTTATATTTTTTAATTGGTGGCCATCTCAAATTTTTTATCATGAAGATCCACATACCGTGAAATTATAGATGAAGCAACAGTGTTGTTTTATGGTTGAAGGATTACTAATTAGGTTGTGTACATTGGATGGAACTTCATGTAAGTGTATTTAGATTCAAAATCGCTATTATTGACTAGACATAGTGACTGTTTCTCCTCAACTTTTGCAGGTCGTGCTGAATGCTCTCATAACAAATCCAGCGTTCCATAAGCAGGCCTTGTCAATCATTAAAACATGGCCATCATCTATTTATTCAGTTGCTGCAATTACAACTGCTATAGAGCTGCAGCTAAGCACAAGCATAAAATCACCTCCTCTGCAAGAGGTACGTGATTCACATCAATGTTTAAGAGGTCTTTCAAAATCTCACTAATTTTGAAAAATTTGTAATCTAGGCTCTTGCTGAGTTGTATCTCATCAACAATCAGTATGAAAAAGCTTTAGCAATATTTGTAGAGGTAAGATTACATGATCTATATAAGTGCTTTAATATATTCCAGATTTAAGAGTCTTTTATGAATATTTATACCAGTTTTTTACATGGTTGGATTATTTACAGTTGATGTTGCCAACTGTATTTGATTTCATTGAAGAACATAATTTGTACGATTCTTTACATGACAAGGTACGTCTTGATTTTTGAATCATTTTGGTCTTTTTGAATACGTAGATCCATATACTTCAGACAACAATCTATTTTTTGTACAGTTGAAATGACTAACATCTGGATCTGTGAAGACATTGTTCGAACAAGTAGATTACCTCAGCAAACTAGTATTAAACTTTGAAGTAGTGCCTTCAATTTTCTGTTTCGTTTGTGTCAATCCTTTTTAAATATTTATATTCAGTGAGGGGATTAAAAGAAAGCTACATGAAGCAAGGTAGTCCTATTGATTGATAGGTTGGAATAAAATGAAAGCTACATGAAACTAAATAGTTCTGCTGATTGCATGGTGGGTGTAGGAATCATAAAGTTTTAAGGAGACTTCACGAGACACTCTTGCCAAGAGAATTATCATATTCTAATGCTGAATGATGTCTATGATGTTGCAATACTTTGGGATTGTATGCGATTCATTTTCTGCCCATTTCCATTTTCATCAGCTTAGAATGCTATTGATACACTCTTTGCAGATTAACCATAGGATTTCATTCTATAATGCCTTGAAGATACGAACAAAAATAAAGGTGCAAACCTTGGCATGTGTCGAGTATGATCATTTTGTACACGCTTAATAAAAAGGTTAGCTATATGTATTGCTTTCCCATCAAACCATGTCTTTATCATAGTAATAAAGGAAAAGCTTCTTGAATGCGCTTCAAGTATCAATAAGATCAGAGTGTAATAGGGAATTTGTCTCAAACTCGCATCTCCATTCTCTATGATCAATGAGGCACAAGGGTGGATTATACATTTATTGACGATTTTTCTAGATATTCTTGGGTCTATGGTCGAAAAGCAAAATAAAAAATCTTTCCTACTTTCTAGAAGTTCTTAGTTATGGTTGAAAATGAAAGTGAGTACGAAATTCAGATTTTGAGAAGTGATAGAGGAGCAGAGTACATGTCTAAAGACTTCAAGTCTTTTCTAGAAGATAGGTACCTCTCATAAGCTCACTATTGCTTATACTCCAGAACGGAATGGTGGTGAAGAGAGAAAGAATAGGACGCTCGTTGAAATGATGCGTAGTATGATGTCCTCTAAGAAACTTTCACCAAAATTTTGTTTGATTTAGTATATACAACTAATCACATCCTTAATAGGTACTCCAAAAAAGCCTTACAGGCCATCAAACCTTATGAAACTTATTATGGTAAGAAGCCTAATGTGAGTTATTTCAAAGTTTTTGGATCTCTAGCTCATGTTCACATTGAGAAGAAGGATCATCGTAAGCTTGATGGCAAAGCCATCAAAGGAATATTCATTGGTTATGCAATTGAAAGTAAAGGATACAGATTCTATGTATCAAAGACAGGTAATATCGTACTCTCCCACAATGCTCATGTTGCAGAAAGTTAGATTTATGCTAAACATGTTGAAGTACTTTTCTTTATGAAGACAGACGATTATGCATTTTTCAAGTCAAATTTGGATGCTTACATTCAGCCATACCTGGGGGAGGGATGATCAACCTTCTCAATCCCCCAAAGGTTTTAGTTGATATAGGTAAAGAGAAAGTTGTTGCTCCTATACCACCACTTTCTACATCATTATCTCCTGTTATACCTACACTACCTCTTGATATACCAAGTTATTCTCTATGTACTCTAGTTTTTTTCCTTCCCTAATACGAATTGTTGGTTTTTAGGCTCACAATTAGTATAGAGTAATAGAGAAAAGAGAGACATGATGGAGAATATACAACACATGAGAGAGATGAAAGGAGCAAAACTCCATATTTATTCATTACATTCCATGTTGAAGTACATGAAGTTACAAGATAGCATAGACAATATGCATAGATTACAAGCTGTCTATAACTTCACTATCTCCAAAGTTGTAGTGTATACTCCTCCAAGATAGGTAACCTCCCCAAGCAAGTATAGTTGAAATACTTACAACAATGAAGTTGCTAGCTGCCACGCACATTGAAGTTGATGAAGCAAAACACCTCCATCTTCTCCAAGTTGGAGCACCACCCTCCAAGCCTAGCTCATAAGAAGAGCTCCATGTGATGCCTAATAAACCCACAACAATGTCTTTATATAGACTTTAGTGAATGGGGCGATAAGTTTTTCTGAAAAACAGAGAACAAATTTTTCATATATATATATATATATATATATTTATTTATTTTAAATTAGTGAAGACCTAATTAGGTGTTTATGAATTGTTTTTTATTAGACTGCCATTTTTTCGATATTATGGCATAACTTTAACCATTGGATACATTCAATAGAAATCATGACAAGCGTTCAACTTTCTTTTCACTTTTGATGTGCTTTTCACATTCTGTTCTAAATTAAGGTTTGACTTTTGATCAACAAAATGTTGCCAAATGCCTTTAGGTCTTATATATGTTTGGATAGATATCATGGAGTACTATCACATTATGTAGTAGAAATTTTTGTCAAATTTTGATCATTTCGACCTTCCTTTTGAGCAAGCTTTGACTACCAAATTGTACGTGATTTAAACCTGGAGGTGCGCCTAGCAGAAGGTTGCTCCATTAGACATATTTTTTAATAGATTGATGACAATAGACATCATAGACATCATGTCAGCTGGTTGATGAGCTTAACCATGATCAATGCTTTCTTGAAATTCGTTTACTGCAGATCAATGAGCTTGTACATGCAAACCAATAAGCGCACAAAGCATGCATTCATGCATGCCAAGGCAGTCCGGTGTGTTCAGTGTGTTCAGTTCGGTGTGCGTCAGGTGCGAGGTTCCGAATGATATATGAAGGTAAGGTGTGTAAGGTGCATCATTACAAATACATATGAAGTCATAAGAATCTAATATATAGTTATACATATATATTATGCATATTAAAACTTAAAACTTACAAATAACAAATCACAACCATAATCCATTAATGAAGTTTAAACCATGTGACATAAATGATGAAACACAATATAGTTAAGGTGGGAGGGAGAAAATTCAAAATTATGAACTCTGGTAAATCATAAATGATAAATATGAAGTTAGAAGTCCTGTATACTATTCAATGTCCAATGTCAAAAAGTATGAATCCAAAACATGATACATCATACATCATACATGGTAAGATAAATCATAAACATCTACTAAAAAGTTTGAATCATCATGTGTAATGTCATATATGTGAACACTGAACAGTGATATCAATATGTCAGATACATCATAGTGCAAAGTGGGCATGACTCATGAGTCTATATCTACTATCTACTCTAGATCATCTATGCCAAAGGACTCATCTGATGATGGAAGAGAAATATCGTCTCTAGGAATGACATTCCCTTCATCATGGATGCTTCTATGCTTTTCTCTGATGCGAAAGCACTCTCAAATTCAATAGGTGAAGTGTGAAAAAAACACAATAAATTTTAAGAATATTATAATTTATCACATAAGAATAAGTTAGCAAATATTTACACAAATTTTAATTATCAAAATATTACCTGCCTCGGACCTTTAAGAGATCGTAATGTACGTAAAAGTCGCAAATTGGTTTTACAAAAGACCACATGATGCAATTGCTCCATGCTCAAACAATTGTGGAGCTTGGTGTGGACTAAGGAAAATGCACTCCAATCTCGCTCGCATGGGCTAGAAGAGCAATTCTACAATTATCATTGATCATTAAAATTTATTATTCATGAATATTGGATTATAGTTATCATTTACGTAGCAAATCACGATTCACAATCGATAAATCAAATTTCAATATACGGTATACTTGTGACAAGACCCTCAGCGTGTATGGTGCAAAGATAAAGTGACCATAACCGTAATGATTGCACCACTCAAGAGGTCGAGATGTGGCGTTTGGCCGTAATGAGGTGGATCTAGCATAGGCAGTACCAACATTGCTCATATAGGTTGAAAAATCACTATCAAATGCCACTTATTGATCATGACTCATAATGCGCTCCATGTATAAGTCCTTCATATGTCGCATGTGTGGTTGTGACCATAAACGTGGACCCTTAAAGTAAGGGTGTAAAAATCGATTGCGATAAAAACTGCATTTGAGAGTTCACTAACTCCATCACATCACGATGTCTACATCAAAAAATTATAAAAGCAAAAAGCCTTTATACAATCATCTAGGTAATCACAAATAAATTATTAATCATCAATGTAGTCACAAATAAATTAATAGAGTGGTCGCAGATGAAATAGCCTCCCGCATCCGATATAAGAGGCCAAGTGTGGATCCTTCCATATCAGCAAATCGTATTACTACATGAATCGGTCGCAAGACAAGTACGATATGCTCTATCTCTACCCAAAAATCCACGTCGAAAATCTTCCGTTGCACATAACTTGTTGTATGTGTGCGTCCTCTTGCCATGCTCTTCCATATGGCACTATGAATGTGCTCAAATATAAACTCTCCAGTGATGCATGTGCCGGCATGACTGCAATCAATGGCCTTAAGAAAAAAAGTACTCAAACAACTAGAGACCATTATGTTCATGATATGGCGACATCGAATGTCACTCCATCCATCAGATAGAATGGAGCAACCATATGTCTGCCATCCCAATCTAATGGGCTCTAGAAGTTTCTTGATTCCCTCTTTCTCTTTTATGAGCATAGAGGTACGCAACCACTTGTAATCAACCCCATACCAGCCATTAGAAGGGCCTCCTTGAGCTATTGCTTTTATCATTCTCTTCCACGCATTTGTGTGAACAACATTAAAAGGAATGTTGCACTCAAGTATGCAACGCTCTATCTCTAGGTCAGTTACTCTTTGGCGTTGCTTCTGCAAGCCACTGGATATGTAAGAGGATTGAATAGAGGACTGCGATGCTTTGAATCTTTGAGATGATTGTCCTTCCAATGGAATAGACTCTTCATTCTCATCACATTGAGAAGAGTTCCGACTTCTCAATGTGCTAGCACTAAGTCCTATATCCTCAACTTCTTCTAGTATATCCATCCTTAGAACTGCAACGAATTCATGATGACGAGCTGCTGTAGCATCTTGAAAAAGTGTATGCTCTTTGCGCACAACTTCTGCAACCTCTTGTGGGAGTTGTGTGCACCCAGCAATGCCCAATCCTCCTAGTCGAGATACATGTTGGATAAGACGTGTAGTTGTGGTACTAGAGGACTTACCACAATACTTACACATCCATCTCCTTGCACGAGAACCAGATCCGGTAGTATTCACCAACTCATTATTAGTATGGATACTCCATAAAGGTGAAATACCACGAGGCATGATGATATATGTGGGCCCAAAAATCAAGAGGCAAAAGGCGGAGGCTCTTAGGTAAATTCAAACTTCTAATAGCCTGAAGACTCTCTCTCTCTCTATGATATATGTGGGCTGAGGGCTCTTAGGTAAACTCTAATAGTCTCTCTCTCTCTCTCTCTCTCTCTCTCTCTCTCTCTCTCTCTTCCCCCCCCCCTGTTTCTCTCTCTCGGCAGTTGGACTGGTCTCTGATGGCTGATCTGATGAGGGAAGGGTTAAGATGATGACTGATCTGATGGAGGAGCAAGGTAGAAGGGCCAAGGCTGAAGCGAAGGGCTGCAAAGGCTGAAGCGAAGGGCTACAGAAATTCTCGAAAAAAGCCGATTGAAGAGTGAACTTCGAATCGTTTAGGAACTTAGGTCATGAGCGAATTTTTTTTTTATCGTGTAACAAAGAATTCTTGGCACGGAATGGCACCGAACACACCGAATGGTAAGAATCTAAAAAACATGCGGTGCTACGCACTGAATCTGCCTTGATGCATGCACACGTGTAGTAGTGTACCTACATCGTCATGACTCATACATATGTATGCACATGTACATATGTTTGAATTATAGTTACTTACGTGCATGCACATATGATGCATGCACTCGTGCTCGTGCACATGCACTGTGGACACACACGCACCCCCATCCTCACCCCCCAACCCACCCGCCCACCTATCTAGTTGCGCCCGCGCGCGCGCACGCACACACACATACACACACACACACACACACACACACACACACACACACACACACACACACACACACACACACACACACACACACACACATGCATGTGTACATAAGCGATAGGGGCTCAAACTCCTAACTTTAAAGTTAACATGCATGGATGCATATACATGTACAGTCAGATGCATCTGTATGCATGCATGTGTATGCATCTGTCTGTATGCGGATTGATGTTTGTACTTCTTACATACTACTTTCTGTACTTCAGCTGATTAGAACCCAAATCCAGAGTCTATAATTTTCCAACTGAATCCCGCTCGTAAATCCTATGTCCCTATTTCCCCATTTATCCCATTTTCTCCACGGAAACTTCCCAAATTTTTTTTTTCCAGTAGCTAGACAGAACAATCACTTTTGAGGCATTTCCATTTTGCAAGTCTCCAGTGAAGATTTGAAGAAGTATTAATTTCAATGGCATTCATTGCACTTGTTAATGGAGGCGATCTTGTATTTTGTAACCTTCACTCTGAAGTGCCAAATGTTAGTAACATGTTCCATTCTCATAGATGACGTAACATTGTCAGATGTAATAATTTGTTGGCTTGTTTGACCATTCGGTGCATTGCAAGATGTTATACATTTTTTTCAGCTGATTGGAGCACTATCGTTTGTGTATGGTTTGTCTCATAGGCCAATTTTGGCCTTTCAGTAGACGTTAATATGGCTCTCTTTCTCTCACTCTATTTATCCATGTACATCTGATTGTCATATTTCTTGTGGAAAGGGAATCGTGCTGTCAGAAGCATTCATTATTCATCAGCGCTACTAATCAGTGGCAAATCATCTTACATGGAAAGAAAGAAGAGTGTAGAGTAAAATAGGAGAAGAGCGATAAGGGAAACCTTGTATAAGGGTGAAGCAGGCAAGAGAAGAAAAGTGTGTGGAGGTATTGGGGTCCACACAGTGAAATTGGCTAGAAGGGAGGTGTGCTGGAGATGGAGAGGGGTTTGCAGCGAGAAAGAATGGGGAAGCTTGTGGGTTGGAACTACTACTGTTTGACTGAAACCAATACATCTTTACTCCCTGGCAGCTCTTCATCATCAGTACCTTTTTTTTGTGTTTGGGAAGGGGGGGGGGGGGGGGGGGGGGGGCACATTTCTTATTATCACTGAGGTGGAAGAATTTGTTATCTTCTTCCCTCTCTAGAACTCAAGTCTGTACTATGTAGATCAATTGCTAACTTATTTAATCTGAGTTTTGTGTGGTCAAATTCTTAGTCCTTTCTCCCTCTTTTTTCTTGGGACAAGGAAATGGAATTTATAGTCATGAAATCACATCTAGAAGAAGAGAAAATATTCTATATATCCAGTATGGTGTTGCATGATTGACATTCGTATTGTACATTGTAAACCTATTTAAGCTTATTAAAGACATGCATTTGCAAGTTTTCTTACTGTGAGTTCATGCATCTTTGCTAATATATTCTGTCACAGAATGAAGTTAAGCTGAATATTTCAGGTACTACCTCTCCTGCAATTAGATGCCAAAAGAGGAGTGGCATTACTTGTGCAGCACCTTAGTACTATACCACCAGTGGAAGTTGTTTCACAATTGCAGAGATCTAGAGCAGATGGAAAATATCGTCATCTCTTGCATCTTTACCTACATGAGCTCTTTGAAAAGGATCCCAATGCTGGCAAAGATTTTCATGGACTACAGGTTCGTACCAAGAAGGTTTTCAAGCAGTTTCATGTACCGTTTTTGAAGCTCAAAGGTCCAGATGATAACCCTGGAATTTTTCAGGTGGAATTGTATGCTGATTATGAGCCTCGGTTGTTGCTACCTTTTCTGCGCAGTAGCCATTATTATTCTCTTGATAAGGTAGAAGTCTTGTCAAGTTGCAGAATGTGCTCAAATGTTGTCTAGTAAACCTATGGATAAATTCATGTTTTACATTGTCTTATGGAATATAACAAGACATCATCTCCCCCCCCCCCCCCCCCTTCTTTTTTTTTCCCCAAGAAAGAAAGACCCCTGGGAACCCCTGCTGGCCCTTTTTTCCTTTCTAGGTAGAAATCTTGTCAAGTTTGCGGGATGTGCTCAATGTTGTGTACTAGACTCTATGAATAAATTTGACCTCAATCATTTCGATTTAACTTGCATTTTAGTCTTTGTAACGTGTTTTAAATTGTTTTTCTTCCTCTTCTTCTTCTTCTTCTTCTTCTTCTTCTTCTTCTTCCCCCGGTTTGTAAGCCCTTAAGGCCTACTTTTTGCCTCTGTGAATCACTTAATATATTTACTAATTACATTCTTCTGTTCATGTGTTTATGTATTCATAGCTCACGTTCGCTCAGTTTTTGTAGTTGATAAATTTTAAGAGGCTTCTAATTAGAAAATCTGTAGTAACAGCAGTAGATACAGGCCTTTTCCACCTGTATCTGTGATAATTTGAAAGTTTTATGTGTGTGTGTGTTTTTTTTTTTTTTTTTTTTTGAAGTTTAGGTTTTCTAGTTTAATGTTTGATTGTGTGTTTTGTTAACCTCAAAAATCGATTCTTCTGTTTCAATACCATGTTTCATTGAAAGCATCATCATCACATATTCTTGACTTTGTGTGTACTATGCCACTGGCAATAAATTTGTCATACATTATTCATTGCCTATGATTGGGATCACAATCAAGATTGTACAGTTCTGGGATATTCTTATTATATACAATGGCCCACCTTTTTATCAAATAAATACAAATTGGCGTTTATCTTTCAGGCATATGAAGTGTGCACACAGCGTTTACTGACAAGGGAACGTGTCTTCATTCTGGGAAGAATGGGAAACAGTCGAGAAGCTCTCTCTCTTATAATTAGAGAGTTGAAAGACATGGGTGAGGTATTATAATATCCATTCACGGGTTCAAAGAGTTTTCAGTGTATGAGTTCTTGCTATATTACATCATATTCTTTGCAAAATAGGTTCGAAATGATGTAGAATTGGTGAATGAAAGGAACTGTGGCTCAATTATGTTTGTAATTTCTCACATGGTTGTAGCACAAAACGGATTTCTGAGACTGATTTGACACACATAGCAAGATATTAACGTGATTAATTTGGATTGCAGTAATAATAAATAAATGTTGCAATGCATTGTTTTTTCTATTTACTACTACATACATTTTGTCTATACGTAGCAAATGTTGCCTTATTTTCTCTACATCTAGGCTGTTGAGTTTGTTGCTGCACAACATGATGATGATTTATGGGAAGAGCTGATAAATCAAAGCTTGTCAAATCCTCGAATGGTATGCTGTGATAGACTTCTGTCCATGCTTGCAAGGCTTGTCTG
>CM035444.1:7336305-7396305 GCA_020310875.1 Ceratopteris richardii
GAGAATTCTAGAGGAGCTACTTGTGTTGTAAATGGTGGGGAAAACTGCTTTCATAGGAGGCTCTTCGCCCCCATAGGTTTTTTGATTCTAGCATATCTCATATCATAGCACTTGTTTAATGTTGGCAAAATCTACAAGTGAAGGATTTGTCACCAATTGTTCTTTCAAATTGATAACTAGTATTCTAACATATGGTTCTTTTCATTCAACACAACGTTAGCACCATATGCTTCTTTGAGCTTGTTTTCGAGGTTTGTACATTTAGTTTCCATATTATTGATTGAAAATTCTCCCAAAGTTTTCTTCACATATGTGAGCTCATCATTGGCTTCCTTGAAGAGGTCCTTTAAGATAGGTAATATTTTTCCATTATTCTCCTTTTGTTAGCCTCTTCAAGCAGTTTTTGAATGGTGGTCTCACGTTCTAATAATTTTGCTTCCAAATCTTGGATTCTCTCATGCACTTCTTCAAAACTTGTGTCTCATTGATCATTGAGTATAGATGGCCTACTTGATCTAGGAAAGTCACCATAAGTTCATTGTTCTTCTCGTATAGTTCTTATGATTGTTTTGCTCCCTAAAGAATGACTTTTTCTTTTTAGGTTGAATTTTCTTTTATAGTGCATTCTTTGTGGTTACTTTACGTAATTTGATTATTCTTCTAAAGCATCGATTTGCTATTTTTGTATGGCTGGATCCACCCTAACTCTACAGTTTTGGTTTTGTTTTGCTTTAGCTTCTTTTCTAACTCTTGTCAGCTCCTTTTGAATAGGATCTAGGTTTTAAATATCTTGTAAATGCCTTGCTAATCAATCATTCCATTCCTAGTTTTGGTCCCATTGTTTGATTCCCTAGATGATAGGTTAGTAGGCACAATAGTTGGACCTTTTTGATTGCTAGTTTGTCTCTGTGATAGTGCTTCAGGCTAGGATGCATAAGTTCTTGCAAAAAGAAATAATAAATAGTAAGGTAAGAGGGTTCTTTCGGAATGGTAATGCGTAAAATGTGAGGAAAACATGGGTCAAGGTACCTCTTCAAATGTGGGTATTGAGCTAGGAATCTACCAAATATGCACGGACATGTTAATAGAAGGAATTGGTTGGGCCCTTTCAAGAGTTATGTCCACTTCAATAGTATAGAAGCTTCATCATGTACATGGTGCAGTGATCCTAATGATGAAATTTTAATGGGTGATTGCAACGTGCCTTGAATTTATGTAGATGTAGCCCCTTGGGTTTCTATCATGTAAATATTCTAGATAAGCACCAAGATTTCAGACAAGAAGTCCGAATGCAACTTGAAGTCCTTAAGAGTGGTGAATGTATCATGCCATGAATATTTCCTATAGTGAAGGCGACTATGTTGGCATTGCCTATTGGAAGTTTTGTAGTATTGTACTTTATGTGCATTATATATTCTTTGTATTCATTACAGATAAATCAATAATAGTTCAATGCAATGAGTGAGCTTTAGAAATCATGAGTGTGAAGATCGCACTACAGATTGATCGAATACTCTATGTCTTTAAGTCTAATCTTTCATCGCTTTCTTCTTCCCTATCCCTTTTACATCATCTGTGTATTGCCTAAGTGTAGTCTACTCTAAGAAGACCAAGGTGTGCATGTGTAGAGATATCTTTTTGGTTTTCTTGTTACTTGGCCTGTGGCTCACTCCATTGGTTGCTATTGGGTTTTGCAAGAAACTATGTTTATAGTGGCTCTCAAGTTTTTTTTCTTATTATAACAAACAATTGGTAGCAAAGAATCTTTCCTAATATGTTTGAAATGTGGCCAATGCTAATGCTCAAGATAGCTTTGTCAAGAGCCAAAACAAATACCAAGTCTTATTGTAATAGAGGCAAGCTAGCAGAAGAGAGTTGGGGCTTCATTGTGGATTCATTAATATAGTCAAGTGAGGTCCTTCTAGAAAGAAAGGAAGAGAGTGATCTTAAAAATAGAAGCTTAGATTGGTTTAGCTTTGGTGGACCATATCAATCATGAAAATCATTTTCTCAATTCTTGAGAGCCTGTAGAAAAGCTTGGAGTTACAATTCGGGTAGGAGCATTCATATCATCCATTAAGTGTAAGGAATTTTATGTCAATCAAGTTCTTATCTAGCAAGATCCTAAATATTAGCTTTTAGAAGGAAAGATGAGTACTCTTAGAAGAATACATTATGATGGAATACAATGGTAATATAGTGATATTATGATAGTAGTTGGATAGCATCTGATATTCTTCAGTCTTGAAAACAAGGTGTCAAACTTGGAGGGTTCATGTCTATGGCTTTTGCATTGGCTAATTTGAGATTTTTTGGATCACAAGGTATGATAAAGGGTTATCTTATCCAATAAAAGAGAGCCATGAGATAAAAAAGTTGGATGGGACAAACTTTATGTTCTAGATGAATCAGATAATGGATGTCTTGATTTAGAGGATGAAATTAGAAAAACCATGAATATGAACCATGATGACTGGGAAGAACTTGATCAGATGGCTAGATCTATTATTAGGAACATTTTTTTGATAATTTTTACTTATTGGTACTTGAGTGCAAGACAATGAGAGTGTGTGGCAAAATCTATGTAATAACTATGAGAAGGATGCAACATCTAATAAGGTAAATCTCATGCATAGACCACACAAGCATTGAATGTTAGACATGGATGGTGTTGGGAGCCACGTCAATGATTTGGGTGCCTTTCTCACATAACCTCATGCACAAAATCTCAACATTCATGAAGATGTAAAGACACTTACTATTCTTATTACTTGGGTCATGGGAAACATTCTACATAACTATCAACAATACTGCACCAAAAGGAAAAATCATATACAAAAACATTCAGTGAGCATGAGGAAATTTGTAGAAAGTATCAAACTGTAGCTTAAAATGGAGAAGCTCATATATATCAGACACCATGATATTTTTTGCAGCATAGTGGCAAAGACAAGAACTAGAAGGATGAGCAACATATAAGAGAAAAGTTTCAGAACCAAGAGGTTGAGTACTAGCACTACCATAAGAAGGGACACATGAAGAAAGAAGAAAAGTCCCTAAAGAGTTACAAGGACAAGGAAAAATTTAATGGGAATGGTGATGGGCATGATACAAATTTGAATGCCAAAGAAAGTAGAATCTAGGTGTGGTTTGTCTTGGAAATTCACATGGTAGACGTCCAAATCTCGATTATGGATGACATGATCTTCACTTTGAAGAATGTCTAAAACTTACTAGAACTTATGCACTCACATCAATTAGCTAGCTAGATAATATATGCTACAACTTCTATGATCACTCATAAAAGATTACAAAAGGGACTATGATTTGCGAGAGGTACCAAGGTAGGTAATCTATACGCTCTATTTGTCCACCAAGATGGCATACACTCACATTTTTTGAGATTGATATCTTAGAGTTTTGGCATAAATGTATATGTCACATATCGTTTAGAAGGTTAGAAACATTTTCCTAAAAGGATATATATTAACAATGTCATTTGTGGATTTCTCAATCTATGAGCATTTCCAATTTGGAGAATAAACATTAAGTAATCATAGTGCTTTGATGAGCAAGGATCTCTTAGATATGGTTCACATAGATATCTTTGAATTGATGCCCACAAGGTTGCCCAATGGTGCATTGTACTTCATTACTTTTGTGGATGACTAGATGAGAAGATCTCAACATATCCTCTCAAGTCAAAGGGTGAAATGTTATTTGTCTATAAAAAATGGTTAACTATGGTGGAAATTGAGATCAAAATAAAATTGAAATCTCTTTGGTTAGACAAAAAGGGAGAATAATTATAATATGAGGTCAACAAGTACTGCTAGTGGAAGGGCATATGTTGAGAGTTGATGGCTCTATACACTAGCACATGATGATGTAGCAGAAAAAATGACTGGACCATCTAGGAACACCTTGTGTCAATGCTAAACCTCATGGATTTAGCAACATAGTTTTGGGTGGAGTTACTACTGACATCAGTGCATGTGGTCAGCTTTTTGTACATCACAATAAAAGGGTTGGATGTCACCAAAAATTATGGACAATTAAGTTTTCAAATCATGATCACTTGAAGGTTGTTGTGTGTGAAGCCTATTGATATATTTAGGTAGTGATGTGTGTGAACACACTAGGACCACCGGGGCACTTTTTTCCCTCTTTAGGAGGTTTTTTTCCCGCGGCTTGTATATACACCTATTGCCCTAATGGGCTACTTATCTTTGTACATTCTCTAGTAATACACTCACAATTGTGTGTTTGTGCTCCAAGCTTCTTCTTCTTCCTTGTGCTGTTTGCGTGCTTCCGCAGACATCTATCTCCAACAATTGGTATCAGAGCAGGTCGTCGCTTCATCTAGGGCGCCGTCGACACTCCTCCGTTTGCAGTCTCAGAATCGCACGAATTTTGGTGAGCATACTCAGCGTGTTTCCAAGATCAAAACAGCTTCGCTATGTGGTGCCGAAATCGCGATCTGAGCTCGTTTCGGCCTCCGAACGCACTATCGTAGCGCTTGTGCAGGCTATTTAGTCTTTTTGTGCCAAAGGTATATACCAATTTTTGTTCGCCAGTTTAAGCATCTTGAAGTCTGCTACAGGTCTAGCAGAACTCGTCTGGGCAAATTTGTTCAACTTTTTGAGATACAGTCAATTTTCTGCATCAAGGTATTTTAGTCACCGGCCATGGCTGAAAGTAGTGATGTATTCCGTATGTTGGCTGTTGAGGATAAGTTGGATGGTACCAACTACCCATTATGGGCTTATATGATGCGACATGTATTGGTTGCAAAAGGACTGTGGAACATTGTGCAGGGTGTTGAAAGACGTCCTGTTACACCTGCAACTACAAGTATTGCAAATACAGGTGCTGGAGCTGATGAAGATGGTGTCGAAGATGATATTCTGCAGATTCCTGTTCGTGCTGCTGTTTCTGTTGCACCTACTATAGAGAAAATTTGTTGGGATGGCAGAGATGCCCAGGCACATGCATTGATAGCTTTACCTATCAAACGTGCCATTATTCCTCATATTCGCTCTTGCAGAACAACTAGGGATGCTTGGGATACACTAACCACATTGTCCCAAGCTAGGAATTGAAGTATTTCGATGGCGATGCACCGCACTGCACTCTCCTTCTCGAGAGCTCCACAACGATATGCTCAGAGTAGAAACCGAGCTCCTGACGTCGCACACACTACTCCGCACAGAGGCTGTAGAATACGTAGAAAACACAGTACACAAGGAGCACGAAGACAGACTTCTTAGGTCTTACAAATGCGGTCGAACTTACCGTCTGTGACTGACCAGGCCACTATATGTTTTATTAAAGAACATATAGAAAGAAGTGTCCGGTGGCCATTTGGCCTTTCACATGGACACTAACGGTAAAAATCTCCCACTAAAGGCCAATATGGCCAGAGTAACTATGGGAGAAAAAAGAAAGAATGATAAAGAATACCTGAGTGTAAGTATACAAACTATACCTCCTACCTGATGGGCATGTTACACAGTATACAAGTGACTGCGTAAGATCAAGAATCAAGTAACCCCCATCAAGTGACAACAGTGTCGAAAGCTATCCTGTGGTAGAGCTTTAGTCAAAGCATCTGCAGCATTATCTCGAGTGTGAACCTTCTCAAGAATAATGCTCTCAGTGGCTAAGCAATCTCTAATGAAGTGATACCTCACCTCAATGTGCTTGGTCTTTGCATGATAGACCGGATTCTTAGCCAAAGCAATGGCACTCTGACTATCACTGAGCAAGTGAGGTACATGCTGAGGAAAACCCATATCACAAGCAAGACGAGAAAGCCACAATGCTTCCTTACATGCCTCACTTGCTGCAACATACTCTGCTTCTGTGGTGGAAACAACTGTACATTCTTGAAGACGATAGATCTCCAAGAGATAACACCTCCAGCAAAATGAAAAATGTACCCTGATGTAGATTTACGATTGTCTACACAACCAGCATAGTCAGAATCTGTGTAACCAATAATGGATGCTTTCCCTCTACCTAAGCATAGACACTTGTCCTTAGTGCCACTCAGATATCTCAAAATCATTTTGACCGCTTCCCAATGTTTCTTGCCAGGATTAGACATATATCTGCTCACAACTCCCACTGCAAATGCAATGTCTGGTCTCGTAGCTACCATAGCATACATGAGACTACCAACAGCAGACTGATAGGGAATTTCGGTCATGAATTCCTTTTCCTCATCTGATTTGGGGCAGTCATCCTTGCTCAATTTCACATATGTGGGTAAAGGTGTACTCAATGCCTTTCCACCCTGCATATTGAATCGGTGAAGTACTTTGGATATGTACTCACTTTGAGATAAGTATATGCATCTTTTACTCCTATCCCGAGTAATGCGCACGCCAAGAATATGTTTGGCATCCCCCAAATCCTTCATATCAAATGTCTGACTCAACTTCTTTTTGAGAATTGACAAATCATAAGAGGACTTCCCAGCAATCAACATATCATCGACGTATAGTATCAAGCATATCAAGCTGCCATCATAACATCTCTTTGTGTAGAGACAATGATCCTCATTGCTCCGAGAATAGCCTTGGGACTTCATAAAAGCATCAAACTTTTGGTACCATTGTCTAGGAGACTGTTTAAGTCCATACAAGCTCTTCTTGAGCTTACAAACTAGACTTTCCTTGCCAGGAACTACATAACCCTCTGGTTGTTCCATATAGATCTCATCTGTAAGATCTCCATGCAAGAAAGCTGTTTTCACATCCATTTGGACTAGCTCTAAGTCCTCCATTGCAACGAATCCAAGCAACATGCGCAAAGTAGTCATCTTGACCACTGGAGAGAAGATTTCCTCAAAATCAACACCATGTTGTTGCTTAAAACCCTTTGCAACAAGTCCTGCTTTATATTTTGGAGAAGCACTATCTGATGTGAATTTCAGCTTATATACCCATTTACATGGTAAAGCTTTCTTGCCCTTTGGCAAAGGTACTAAGTCCCAAGTACCATTCTTGTGAATAGAATCCAACTCACTCTTCATGGCACGCTCCCACTTGACATGATCCTCTGTCTGCATAGCCTCTTTGTAGCAAGAGGGCTCACCGGCATCTGTTAGCATAACAAAATCTAAACCTGGAACATATCTATCAGGTGGATATGAGACACGTGCAGAACGTCTCAATGGTTGCTGAACAGGAACATGTGCAGACTGATCTGAATGGACATTCTCTTGAACATCCCTATGTGCAGCATTTTTATGCATGCTAATCGGAGGACTAGTATCCTCAAACACCACTCTTCTCACTTCAACCTCCTTAATCGGCTGTTTATGCATCTTAGACTCATTAAAAATGACATCACTACTTCTGATCACTGACCGTGTTTCAGGATCCCATAAGCGATATCCAAATTATCCTTCTCGACCATATCCAAGAAAAATGCATTTCTTTGACTTATGGTCCAACTTCTGTCTAAGATTCTTGGGTATATGAACATATGCTTCACACCCAAAAACTCGAAGATGATCATAATATGGTGGTTTCCCTGTCCATAACTCTTGTGCCACTTTCAGACCTTTGGCAGTACTAGGTGAAAGGTTAATCACATGAACTGCAGTCAATACTGCTTCTGCCCAAAAACCTTGTGAGAGGTTTGCATGATGCAACATAGAGACTACTCTATCTTGAATAGTTCTATTCATCCTCTCAGCTACACCATTCTGTACTGGGGTATAAGGAGCTGTAAACTCTCTACGAATCCCTCTACACTGATAGAAAAGGCTGAATTCATGTGAGGTATACTCACCCCCATTATCTGAACGTAAAGCCTTAAGCTTAGTTCCTTTTTTAGTCTCAACTGAAGCAAGCCATTTTCTGAAAGTAGGGAATACATCATCCTTCGATTTGATAGGATATACCCAGACTTTTCTAGTAGCATCATCTATGAAAGTGACAAAGTAAAGAGAACCACCTAAGGACGTAGTGGGCATAGGACCACACACATCTGTATGAACAAGATCTAAAGGCTGAATTGAAGAGTCAATGTGCATTTTATGCACATTTCTGGTTTGCTTTCCATATTGACAATGCTCACAAAATGAAAAAATTAGAGAAAGATAACACAGGTAAGTAGCTAGAACGAGAAAGATTTTCCATTCCATACGAGATATATGGCCCAAACGACCATGCCAAATACAAGCCATAGGCTGTTCAATAACATCTAACAAGTGTTCTTTCTGTGATACAAATAAAGGGTAAAGTGAGCCAACTTTCCTTCCTTTTGCAATAACCATATTGCCCTTTGATATACGAAAGGACTGAGCATAGAAGACCACCTTGTAACCAAGGTCATCAAGTTGACCAACTGACATCAAACTGCGTGATAACTGAGGTACATGGCGTACATTATGCATAGTAAATTTTGAACCGTCAATGAACTGCACAACCACATCTCCAATCCCCACAACATCACACTGGTAAGAGTCACCAAGTCTCACGGTACCAAGAGACTTTGCTGCATAATTAGAGAACCATTCTCTATGTGGTGTCACATGGAAAGAAGCACCAGAATCTAGCAGCCAGGTGTGGGAAAGAGAATCAGCCATAAGTGCCTCAGATGGCACAGTACTATCAAGTGTCAACACATCAGCATCATCAGAAATAGCATTAATTTCTTCAATCTTCACAGTCGAAGTAGATGGTGCAGGTAACTGTTTAACATGCCCATCAACATTCTGTCCTTTACCTTTAGCATTCTTTAATGCCTAACAGTCTTTCTTCATGTGTCCTTTCTTATGACAATAATGGCATTCAATATCCCTCTTCCTTGATTTACTTCTTCTCTTATTTCGTTGACCATTCTTTTCCTTGTTCTTGCTCCTGCCACGTTGTTGATTCTTTCCTTGGTAAGAATCACGAACATTATATGCATCTCCACTGTGAGTGCCAACCATAGATTTTCTATGAATCTCCTCACTCAAGAGTGCTCCACATATGTCATCATAGACGATTTTACCACCTGGTGCACTATTGCTAATAGCTGTGCAAAATGTATCCCATGATGATGGCAGGGTGCATAACAGCAATACTGCTTTCATTTCATTGTCCATATCCATTTTCTGAGCCTGTAACTGGGAGAATATGGCATCAAACTCATTTAGATGAGCAGCAACACTATCTGTGTCCTTCATACGAAGGTTGTATAATTTTCTCATCAGATATACTTTATTTGATGCCGTCTCTTTTTCATATGTATTGCATAACTTCTTCCAAAGCTCCTCTGCACTTTCACAGTGTAATACTGTAAAGTAAACATTATCTGCCAGGTGCAAGCGAATGGTAGACCTGGCCATTTCATCTAACTCATCCCAATCATCTTCATCCATGTCAGCAAGCTTCTTTGAAATCCCATTTACTGGCTTCCATTGCCTTCTTTGAATCAGCACATCTTTAATCTGATTCTTCCATAGAGCAAAGTTTGTGCCATCAAATTTTCGGATCTCAAAATGATCTTTGCCCTGCAAGTTATAGCTCCTCCTCGGAACGCTAGCACTAGACCCTGATCCACCGGATGTGCCTGAGACCTCTGATGCCATGATCATAGAGAACTGAATAGAATGATAATGGAGCTAGAAGAGTCCAAACACCAACAAATAAATGTATCAAGGAGTAAATCGACCACTATATAGTTGACTAAACCAAAAATCTAGAAAAATTTTGCCAGAGTATCCTCTGCAAAATTAGCATATGACCAGTTTCAAAGTATCATAAAACTGCAAGTACTGACATGTCTACCTGCATAGTGAATCACTGACTCCACTGCATATAATTAGTTACCCAATAGAAGCCAACTAGGCTTATCGAGCACCTATGAACAACTATCATACATCTCCTATGGCGAGGCTGGGTAAGTCTTCCACCTGCATCACCGAAGAGACCCCGACATCTGGGTGTCTTCCAATTAAGAAAACCTCACCACGACCTTCTTTATCAAACGTAAAAGGCTTTATGCAAAGAACGTAACCGCTATATCAATGCCCACATGGACGTACATAAGCGGTATCCACAGAAGCGTACATGGTGTGTATGTGCTCAATATATGTAGTAAAATGATACTAAAAGGCTGAATACACAGCCCAAAAACTAGCCAATAACACCTGCAAGTGTCTGTCAACTCTGATGTTTTAGGCTTTAAAAACCTGCATAAATTTGCAGCGACTGCTCCCACCAAAACTGAAAACCCCTCGAGAAACCTGTAGTTTTACGAGTGTGGCTGAAAATAAAGCCCCAAAGGTTGATATTTATTGTCTGAGAAGTACAAGGAACACTCTTCTTGATGTTCTTGGACCTGTGTGAAGAGAACTACATGCGAAAGTACTCCGAAATGGCTCCAAAAACACCCCAAAATTGCTTCAGAAATAGGCTTTAAAAGCAAAAATGAAGCTTTGAGGGACCAAAACTTGTTCAAGGTAATGTCAACCTTAGTCTTTCCCCTTCTTCAAACACCACAAGAGTGTAGCTTAGTCGCAAGAGATTGCCACAGTTAAGCGAGCTCTGGGGGGAACAGTACTGGGATGGGTGACCTCCCGGGAAGTACCAGGAACCTCTATATTCCTTGATCGTTGAGGTCCTCCCTCGCGCGCAGCCAACGGTGACTTCGGTGACTCGGATGACAAGGTATGCCAAGGTCTATGCCTTGGTCGCCTCCTTAGTCATAAACCTTGGAGAAATCTGCAAATGCTGCACATTCGAAGAACCAGGATAAAGATGAGAAGAAATCAGAAAAGCAGAAATTGTTTTACAAGTACTGTAAAGGGAATGATCATATCATAAAGAACTGTCCAAAACTGGCTGCAAAAGAGGCAAAGAAGAAAGAGGCTGGAATGGTTGTTGCAGAGGCCTCTACACCAAAAACAGAGTCTGCAAATCTTGTGCAGGAAGAAGAATGGGCGTTTACTACTGTTTGCAGTTTTGACCCATCTTCTCATGAGCAGTGCATGTCTGCAGTGGACTCAGATGTTTGGTACTTTGACAGTGGGGCGACCAAACATATTACCTTGCAGCGTAGTTTCTTCTCTTCACTGGAGCCTGCCCCTACAGGGAATACTGTCACATGCGCCAACAACTCCTCTTATCCTGTTATGGGAGATGGTAAGATCATTCTGACTACTGCTGATGGTAGTTCTTTCACCTTGTCAGATGCTTTATTTGTGCCAGGGATCAAGAAGAATCTGTTATCAGTTTCTGCATTAGCCAAGATTGGCTTGGTTGTGAAATTTGTTGATGACAGATGTACAGTTCATGATCTATAAATGGCGATGTTATTATTGCTTCTGGCATTTTATGTCGTGGGCTGTATAAGCTCATAGACTATGAAAGATCTGTGAATGATTCGGCATGTGCAGTTCATGATTCTCAGGCTATCTCAGATGCAAAGCTTTGGCATGCACGCTTTGGTCATCTGAAATTTGCTAGTTTGCTACGCCTGCAGAAATCTGATATGGTGTCTTCTTTGCCCAAGCTTGAGGCACCTGGAAAACATATATGTGAAGGCTGTATTTTGGGCAAAATACAGCGTTCCTCCTTTCCAAAAGATGGTTCAGTTCGGGCTACGCAGAAATTGCAGCTTGTACATAGTGATGTCTGTGGTCCTATGCAGACACCTTCTTTTGGAAACTATCTTTACTTCGTGACTTTCATTGATGATTTTTCCAGACATGCATGGGTATATCCATTGAAGGCAAATTCCGAAGTGTTTTTGTGCTTCACACAATTTTTGGTTTTGGCTGAAAATCTGTCAGCATGTAAAATGGGCACCCTCCATTCTGATTGGGGGGGGGGATATATGTCTTCCGATTTTAATGCATTTCTGGCTGAACGTGGGATAAAACACCAGTGTACAGTGCCATATACACCTCAGAATGGAGTTGCTGAACGGAAGAACAGGTCACTCATGGAGATGGCGAGGTGTATGGTCAAGAGTCAGGCTTTACCACATAGTTTCTGGCTTGAGGTTGTCATGTGTGCAGCATATGTACTTAACAGGTGTCCCACTAAAGCGCTACAGTCTATCACTCCATATGAGGCTTGACATGATCGCAAGCCATCTGTTGCTCATCTGCGGGTTTTGTGTTGTTTGGCATATGCACTAGTGCCTGAACAACATCGCAGAAAATTGGATGATAAGATAGTAAAATGTATTTTTGTTGGGTACAGTTCTAAAAGTAAAGGCTATCGTCTATATCATCCACAAACTAAACGCATTCTGGTTAGCCGTGATGTTGTCTTTGTGGAAGATGCTATTTATCCATTGCTTTCATGTACTAAGGAGACATCTGTTAGCTCTAAAGACATGTATGATACTTTGATGCCTCTTTTTACAGGTGGATAATCTAGTGTTGGTCCTAATGAGGCAACTTCTCAGCCTTTGCAGGTTTCATATGATGATGCAGATCATTCCATTTCTGATGCAGATTTACATGATGCACTTGTTGATGAGAGAACTGATATTGAGCAGGCAAAAACTATGCCAAAATGGCTGGTGCAGACTTTGCGTGACAACAAATTAGATGCACCTTTGTCATATCGTACTGGTTCAGGCTCTCATAGTGCCTCCTTTGCATCAGATTGCTATGCTATGGCTGTGTCTAGCCTCTGTGATGAGAATGAGCCTGTTTCTTTTGATGAAGCACATAATTTAGAAAATTGGATGGCTGTTATGCAATCTGAATATGATGCTATAATGAAGAATGGTACATGGTCTTTATGTGACTTGCCTCCTGGCAAGAAGGCCATTGGCACTAAGTGGGTATACAAGCTGAAGCGTAAACCTGATGGTACAGTTGACAGGTATAAGGCTAGGCTTGTTGCAAAGGGTTATGCGCAGGAAAGAGGCATTGATTTTGATGAGACCTTTGCACCTACATGCCGTATGACTACTGTTCGGAGCATTTGTGCACTTGCAGCCCATCATGGTTGGAATGTACATCAGTTGGACATTAAAACAGCATTCCTGAATGGTGACTTGCATGAAGAAGTGTATGTTTTTCAGCCCCGTGGCTTTGTGCAGAAAGGGCATGAAAACTAGGTGTGTAGGTTAAAAAAGGCGTTATATGGTTTAAAGCAAGCACCACGTGCTTGGTATGAGAAGATACATGCCTATCTGATTGCACATGGTTTTGAGAACAATCCAACTGAAAGTACCTTATATGTTAAGCGTGCTAATGATGTGCTTCTGATCATTGTTGTCTATGTTGACGACATGCTGCTCACTGGTCCTATTGAGAAGCATATTGCTGATTTTAGGCTGATTTGCATGCCTCATTTGAGATGTCTGATTTGGGGCATTTGCATCACTATTTGGGCATTCAGTTTATGCAAGTTTATGGTGGAATGGCTTTGTGTCAAACGAAATATATTGACACATTATTGCAGCGTTTTGGCCTTGAAGACTGTAAGCCTATTGCCACTCCTACGGAGACAGGTTTACGATTGAGTCTTCATGATGCTGGAGATGCATTTGATGTTGTTCTCTATCAGCAGGCTGTTGGATGCTTGATTTACTTATGCATTACTCGGCTAGATATTCAGTTTGCTGTCGCACAGATGAGCAAGTTTATGCATTGCCGAGGAGTCACGCATTGGAAGGCGGTTAAGCGCATCTTTCGCTACTTGAGTGGTACTTGGCTACTTGGGTTGTTTTATCCCAAGGGAGGATCACTATCGCCAGATTTGCATGCTTTTTCTGACTCAGATTGGGATGGTTTCTATGACACTCGTGTGTCCACCAGTGGTTTTTGCTTCATGCTTGGTGGCTCATGTATATCTTGGTTGAGCAAGGAGCAGCCTACTGTGGCCACTTCCAGTTGTGAGGCTGAGTATAGGGCAGCTTTCACAGCGACTGTTGAGTGTGTGTGGCTCAGACGCCTTATGGCTGATTTGGGTGTTGGCCAGTCTTCTGCCACCACCATCTTCACTCACAGTCAGAGCGCATTGGCAGTTGCGAGAAACCCTGTGTTCCATGCTCGCACTAAGCACACTGAGGTGCATTATCACTATGTCAGGGAGAGGTTCTCTGCTGGGGAGATCAGCTTAGCATATGTGCCCACGCAGGAGAACATTGCAGACCTTTTCACGAAGGCTCTGCCTAGGGAGAAGTTTGAAGCTTTCCGCAAAGCTTTGGGCTTACTTCCTTTTGTGGAGTGATTTCCACATAGCTTGGCACTTCCTTATACATGTGTGCCAGCTCCTTGTTCACCGCATCACTCCCAGGGGGGATTTGTTGATATATTTAGGTAGTGATGTGTGTGAACACACTAGGACCGCCGGGGCACTTTTTTCCCGCTTTAGGAGGTTTTTTCCCCCGGCTTGTATATACGCCTATTGCCCTAATGGGCTACTTATCTTTGTACATTCTCTAGTAATACACTCACAATTGTGTGTTTGTGCTCCAAGCTTCTTCTTCTTCCTTGTGCTGTTTGCGTGCTTCCGCAGACATCTATCTCCAACAAAGCCTTTGCTGTATGCATGCCTAAACAACTTCATCAAAAGCTAGATGCAAAATATAGGAAATCCATCTTCCTAGGCTATGGCATGTGTGGAAGTTTAGATTCCATATCCAAGAGGATAATCCATAATAGTGATGGTGTATTTACTGAGATGGTATTCCATCAGCAGTCTATCAAAGAAGTAGAGATTAAATGAATCATCTTTGATGATTTAGTGGGTGGGAATGCATAGGTGCATGGGAAGATCATGGTGGGCCCAAATTGTGTGGAAAATGTTCCTCCTCAGATTGAGGATGCAATGCAGTACCATTTTTGATATTTTTGATAGAGGATACATCTTTTTTATGATATTCAAGAAAGGTGTCAAATCCTTTAAAAAGGTATACTATACATAGTATACATGTAGGATGGATTATAAAACTATCATTAGGTACAATCATTGTTCTTGCTTGCATGACATACAGTATTCATGTCACGATCAATGCATTGTTTCAGGGATGCAATATATGGATTCCAGTGGATGAGTTCTAAGGAACATACGTGCTTAGATGGGAGCTTATCAAGTATCAGACTGCTATTTGGACAAGATCTAGATGCCACATCTAATTTTTGATGGGAGATTGTTGGAAATGTTTTGGGTAAGTGCCATGATGAAAAAGTGGGAAAGTTTCAATGCAGCTTGGCATCCCTAAAAATGGTACATTTATCATGCCATGAATATTTATGGCAGTGAAGGTGACTACATTGGCTCTTCCTAATGCTGATTTTTTAATACATCCTCCACATACACTATATATACTATGTATTCTTTGTATTCATTACATTTAAATGAATAAGAGATTAGAAAAATGAGTGAGCTTCAAAGTTCATGAGAGTATGAAGAGGGCATTGCAAATTGATTGAATACTCTATTGTCTTTGATTCTACTCTTTCATTGATTTCTTCCCCATCCATATGATATTATCTATCTGGGATTTCATGTTTCTTATTTAAGTGAAATCTACTATGAGTGGACTAAGACATGCATTCATGAAAATATCTTTTAAGTTTTCTTTCTAATTGCCCTATGGATGACTTTGTAGGTCTCTTCTATCTTTTGCAAGCAACTTAGTTTCCGATGGCCCTTGAGTTTGTCACTAGTTGTAGCCAACATGCTGGTAGTTAGATCTCTAGAACATCGTGTGAAAATGGAGATCTTCACTAATGATTTTGGTGATACATCTACCCTAGGCTCACCTCGAACATCATCTAGTAAAACCACATTTGTAATGAAACTTAGCACCATGCAAATGGGCTCATGTGAAAAGACATGCCTTGTTTCTATGTAATGAATATCCACCATGGCCTATGTTGAGTGTTTGGTAGCACATGGCCTTGATTCAATATTGGACTGGAATTTATGTAATCTTTGTAACTCTCTTGTGGGTCCTACATCATTGTTTCATTTTTACACCCTCAATGAAGTTTTCATGATTGCTCGCTTGGATCTTTTGGGGACATCCTTAAGCTATCAATCCAAGTGGGATTTGTGGTTAGATAGATCCCGAAAATTTAAAAATGCTGATAATCATGATTTTGGTGATCTCTTGTCCTTCAAACTCAACAATATCCATTAGTGATCACTTAATTTATCTCATTGTTTGAGGTCTCTCCAATGCGCTTGGCTCAACAGCTACCATTTTTTCCTCCTCATCCTTCTCTTGTTTTGACTACATGTAATTACTTCTTTGTTCCTTCTATCTTGGTTTACTACATGCATTGGGAATCACTATAGTAAAGTTTCTATCTTGCACTTTCAACTTTGTCAATGCTTGATATAATGAGTGAGTATACGTTAAACAAGCATATATAAGCATGATCATTATATTATTTCCACCTATAAAACCATGAAGCTTGTATGATTGAGCCCCATGTCTCAATTGGATGAACTTTTAAGGTAATTTTGATTATTGGCTCTATTAGCAGGATCTCTTTCGTGTGTTTATTAAAATATTTCAATTTTTCTTTTCACATAAATTTCCCATCTTCTACCTTGTTTTGTTCATATGTTTTCATAAAATGCATAGATATATGGCAATTCACATTGATAATAGGAAGCATTACAATCGGCTTCAAAATGCTGGATGTGTGGAGAAGAGTTAGAGACGCACAAGAAGCACACATAGGGAGCACAAACATACCAAGACACATGGAGAAGATGGATGGTTGGAATAGCTCTCTGTATTGACGATGAACAAAACTGAAGTAAAAGTTGAATAATATTCCTAAGTACAAGAGTACCACCACAGGTGAGACTATTATGAATATGGTAACATGGTGAAAAAGCACCTAGCTAGCACTATGCACCTCAATATGTTTTGTCCATGCATGAAACACTAGATTTCATGCAACAACCAATGCACTCTAGCTATTAGTGAGAATATCGACATTAATATCCATGCAAAGATCCATCAATAGGCATCTCAACCATATACACTCCACTATAGATGTGAAAGCTGCTTTGTACTCAACTTCACAACTCGATGTCACTAATGTAGGTTACTTTTTTACTCAACCAAGATATGCATGAGTCTCCAAGGAAAAAGAAATTACCACTAGTGGAAAAGAGAGTATGATAACAACTAGCCCAATCACTATCTCTAAAAGCATGCAAGCTTCTTTGCCATCAAAGAGACCTTAACTCAAAGTGTCTGTGATATATCTAAACACATGTTTCATTGCTTGCTAATGCTTAGTGCCAAGGCTAAGCATGAATCGACTCAATAGGGAAACTGCATATTGTATATCAGGTCTTGTGTTGCATGCATATATAAGACATCCCAGAACTTGCTGATAAAGAGAAGGGTCATATGCATCATGGGAATCCTCAATTGAGAACCTAAATCCTATCTCCACTGCTGTGGAAATCACCTTGCAATCCTCAAAATAAAAACATTGAAGTAGTTTTTCACCATACTTTGCTTGATTCATAACAATTACCCCTTCAACGGATTCAAACTAGATTAAAAAATAGTAGCTCAAAAGACCAAGACAAGTTAAAAAGTATGCTACAAATTAGCCATAAGGATGTCAAGTTTGCATCACATGACCGAGTCCACAGTATGTCATCAACATAAAGAAAAAGCACTATAAGATCAGCCCCATCTTTGCATACATAGAGTGTGCTTTCAATTGGACTACATGTGAAGCCAACAGCAATCAAGTGCTGATGAATTTCATCATACCATGCATGTGGAGCTTGCTTGAGACCATACAAGGCTTTATGGAAGAGAAAAATCATATGATCTTTCCATTTCATCGCAAATCTAGGAGGCTAGTTCACATAAAACTCTTCTTGCAAATTACGATTCAAGAAAGCTGTTTTTATGTCCAACTGATACACTTTCCAATCTCATTGGGGAGACAATTCAACCACCGTGCGAATGGTAGTCATGCATGCCAGAATGGAATATATCAGAAAGATGCATGTGAAAATCAGATAGTAAAGTTTGCATTAAAGAATGGTGTGAATCCAAATCAATACCATTGGGTTGTTGATGGGTTGTGTTAAAAGTGCTTTCTGTTAAGCCCTTTTAATCTCATTTCTGGGTTCTTGGGATGGACAGGGGTCTGATAGTACAGAGGCCCTTTTTTTAATTTTCCCAATTCAACATTCAGTTAACAGCTAACTACTTCTGATTCAACACTTATCACTACGCAATGCATTTACCATGCGTAGCACGCACTTACGAATTTACATAGAACTGTTAAGATTAATCGTAATTTTACATTAATTAACGATTAATTACTGAACTTAATAATCAAACACAATACTCAGAGTTCTTCAAAAATTTGCAACACAACATCTCCAGTGCTATCGCCCAAACAGACAGTCTAGCGATTCCTCTTGCCCGAAGAATGCCGTGCTTGCCTTTTCATTACTCAAAAGAGGGTTACATCTTTTCGCCATGCCTTTTCGGTACGTGCAAATATAGAAAAATTAAATTTCATAGAGATCCAATCCGATGGCTAAAACTGGCATGCACGGTGGACTCGAACCCAAAAAATGAAAATTACAATTAAGGCTCATCAATAATGCCCTGGATATACAAAGTTTGAGCTAACTTAAAGGTTCGGGTAATCTTTTGTTTTAAGGAATCTAGCATATCTTTCAAAATGGTAGGCTCAATCAGTTGGGCATCAGTTCGGACCGAACTAGCAGCGATAACTTGACTCATTAACGATTTTGTTTGTGTCTGCAAAAATGCTTCCTGAAGGTAGAATTCATTAGCGAGGGAAGCATCTCTTCTCAACTTCATTTCGGCTATCTCTGCATCAATTCTCGAGAGCCTGTCCGCTTGAACGCCTAATTGCTTTTCGCATCTTTCCAGATCCTTAGTGTGAAATTGCATCGTCTTATAATAGGCTTCTTGCTCTCGTTTAAGCGCTTCCATCTCTTTCTTTAACTGTATAGTCCGGCCAATTTCCGCTTCCAGGTCACGACTTTTCTGAAAACGGTCTTTGGACACGTGCTTTAACTCTACAGTAGTTTGCATGGCAAGGTCAGCCATTTCCGGTCCTTTCTGCTCTACCATAGCAAGATCTGCGAGTGTCTCCTCCAGCAGATTTTCCAGCGCAACAC
Organism: Ceratopteris richardii; assembly: GCA_020310875.1. Lineage (NCBI taxonomy): Eukaryota > Viridiplantae > Streptophyta > Polypodiopsida > Polypodiales > Pteridaceae > Ceratopteris > Ceratopteris richardii. Next base: position 7,355,430 of record CM035444.1, read on the forward strand.
GAGCATCTTCTTTGTCAGTCACCATTTGTTCCAATTGAGCGATTTCTTCATCGCGAGCAGCAAGGAGAACATTCTTCTCCTTCAATTCAGCAAGCGCGCTGTCCCGTTGAGCAATCAAATTGGCTCTGACGGCTAATTGTTCTTGAAGTTGCTGGAGCCGAGTCTGCAGTGCATGATTTTCAGCTTTGACTTCCAATGCTTCTTCCTGGAGCGGGGCAATATCTGGTTCAAGCAGGTCAACTTTGTTCTGCAACTCCTGCTGAATGTTCTGAGTTTCCAGCTTCATCTGAAGGGGAAATTGCTGGGAGAATTGGATTAGAAGCTGGCCCATAAATGCCAGTTCCATGAACATAACTACTGGGGGGGAGGAGAGAAGAAGGAGGTTGTGATGATGAGGCAGAGAGCAGATGAGGGGAGGATGGTGGAGAGTCATCGAGAGAGGATAACGAATGTGGTAATGCCTCGCGAATGGCAGTGGAAGGTGCACCAGTAAGAACTTCAACAGGATCAGGAATGGTAGTTGGCGGAGGAAGAGGGATAAGAGCGGTTGGTACCAAAACTATTCCGGTCTCAATCGAAGGTACTGACGAGGCGAGTTCGGTCACTGCCGCTGCATTTCCAGTTAGATGCGTGACTGCATCTGGTTGGATCATGACTACATCTGCTTGGACGGTGACTGCATCTGCTTGGATATCAGTGGTTGGTGACGAAAGAGTTTGACAGTCTGTACCCCGAGTAGTCTCCGCTATCTCCTTCACAGCCTCAGCATCTGGTTGATGAGATTCCTCCCGTGATGAGACCTCAGCGGCATCTTCCATGATAACATCTTGATCCGTCTGCTTGAGGGAAGAAGACAGGATGGACTCGACCTATAAGGAGGTGGCAGTATCATGGAAAACTTCAACTTCTTGATCCGCAGTGGAACCCTGTACCTGACTTTCGGGTGGACTAACGCGTCTACATTTGCGGTGAAAAAAATGAAGCAAGTCTTCATCATCGTCGGCTTCCAGCATTTGTGTAGATTCTTCATGTAACAGAATAGTATTGGGTGGGGGGGTTGTGCGGCTTGTATCACTGGAAGAAGAAGGGTAAGGAGATGGGGTAAACGAGTGCGAGGAATGTCATCTTAGCGAACTGTTTTGTAACCGCTACGCATTCACGGTGAATGCACCTAAAGAAATAGGAGGTGAAATTGACGGGTTCGCGGGAGGCAGTATCGATCATTGAGTAAAAAGGTCGAGAAATACCATATGTGCATTTTTGCAGGTTTAACGCTGCGACAAGGAATTGCAGAGCGATACGCTCTGGTTCAGGTCGACAGAGAATGGCAAACTCATTAGATGAGTGTCGGGGAAACAATTCCTTCATGGTGGCGAGAGGAAGGAGTGGGCCATTTTCCAACCCTTCCTGAGGGAGGCAAAATCCCTCAGCAACCGTGTTTAGCATAACTACGACATGGGGGTTTAAACATGTTAACGGCCACCATTGCTCTGTAGCAGGCGTGGCAGCAATGGCAGAGATTATCTGTGCATGGAAGGGGTGACACTCCACTGAATGCCAAGGCAATTCAGCGAAGGCCAACAGTCCCCGAGCACGCAAGTACTCACTCACATCTGGAGTGAGACCCGCACGGAAGGTTGCTATGTTAGCCAGAGCTTGCATGGTGCACACAGTGACAAACAAAGATACAGAGTACACAATGGTCGCAAACACACAAACACAATAGCGATTAATAGCGAAAGAAACATGAGCACAAGGAAAATTAGGCAGCAAGAACCCTAATCATAACGCACTATTGGAAATATATCCTTCATAATGGTGACATGCATGCATGAACAGAAGCAGTGACACAGAGGCGGCTATTAATCATGATTAGATCAGCAAAATGGAAGGATTATGACAGTTGGTCAACCGAAACACGGGGGTTAGAAAAGAAAATCAAGTGACAAGCGAAAAAGAGGAAAACTACCGAGTACACCTCATGAGTTAGTAGAGGACGGGTGATATGGGCAAAGCTTCGAACCAATAATCACTTTAGGGAGAAGGTGACCAGCCAAGGTAGATAACCGAAAAGTTACAGGTCCCACTTGTTCAGCAATCCGGTATGGGCCGAACCATCGTAGCTTAAATTTTTCGGCAGATCTATTGGCTTTAATATTATAGAATAAAATGAGTTGTCCAATCATAAATACAGGGGTTTTAAAAAACGATCATGAGTACGGGCTTGACGTAGCTAAACTTCTTGAAGAATCATGAAGCTTTCCAAGCGTTGTTCATCCAATGATCTGAGAACATCTAACCGGAATGGAAAAGATTCTTCCGCCAGCAATTTCTGGGATAAGGCTACACGCAAGCTCGGCACCACCACTTCCATTGGCGCAATAGCTTCTAGTCCATAAGCAAGTTTAAATGGAGTCGTTCCGGTAGCCACTTTATACGTGGTCCGGTAAGCCCACAAAACGGCAGGTAAGAGTTGGTCCCATCGTTCCGGACACTCCAAGATCAGATTCTGGAGAATATTCAGTAGAGTCTTATTAGTGCTCTCAGCAAGACCATTCATGCCTGGATAGTAAGGTGAGCTGAATTTATGCACAATCTAGAAAGTCTGAGTCAGCACTTGCATTAAGGTGTTTGCAAAATGTGTACCTTGGTCCGTCACTATCTCCAGAGGTAATCCATATCGAGGGAAGACATCCTTCATCAAACATTTGGCCATCAAAACAGCTGTGGCAGAATGTAGAGCCCAAGCTTTCGCCCACCTAGTGGCATAGTCTGTACAAGTCAAAATATATCGGTTGTTGGTGAGGGTAGCTGGGGGTGTAATTGGGCCAATGAAATCTAAACCCCACTTCTGAAAGGGGTCAAGAGGCAGGACAGGTTGGAGAGGAAAGAAATCTCGCTACAAGGGCTGTCCAAACCATTGACAGACATCATACTGCTGCACAAATTTAACAACATCTCTATACATTGTAGGCCACCATAGCCCACTTTGTAGGATTTTGCGATGAGTGAGATCAGCTCCGAAGTGTCCTCCCGTGGGTGATGAGTGAGCCATGGCAATAACTGAGGCCGATTCATGTGGAGGGATACATCTGAGCAGGACACCAGTCTGATCTATGTAATACAGTTGCCCCACAATCAACCGGAATCGTCGACTGTAGACTGCAATTTTTCGGCGCAGAGTAGCGGGAGTATTAGGAGGGAGACAACCATCAGTAAGAAAAATCATTAATGTATCATAATAGGCAGGAGCAACCAGAAGTTCTGTAGATTCTTTAGGAGCTGCATCGATTACGTAAATAGCCGACGTCGTGTCATCGACACCTGCCAGAGTCTCACGAGAATCCAGACGAGATAAAAAGTCCGCCAAGACATGTGCCGTACCTGGTCGATGAATAACTTCATAACCAAACTCCTATAATAGTAAAACCCATCTTGCAAGTATGCCGCCTAAGTGTTGTTGGCGAACCAAATACACCAGTGCGGAATGATCCACATGGAAAGTGAATCTTTGTCCCAGCAAGTAATGCCGAAACTTCTTAACAGAGTATACCTGACCAAGACACTCTCGTTCAGTCACGGAGTAATTTCTCTCTGTAGGAGCTAATCTACGGCTCGCATAGTACACTGGTCGAAATATAAACCATATTTGTCATCGGATTTTGTCTTTCCTTTTTTCTTTTGTCATACTCTGCGGCTTTTTTACAAAATCTACGAATATGGCCAACCTCGCCGCAGAAATGACATCGAGGGGGTGGGAGAGAGGTGTCTTCAGCTGATGTACCCGCATGCCATCGATTTTGATTAAAATTGTTACTTCGTGGACCTCGATAGTTCTTGTATCCCTGCTGCTGGTTGGTCCGCAACTGTGGCGGTACGTAATGGTTGGCTGGCTGCCCCTGCTCCTGTATTATGGCATTTACTGCCGCTCTACCCTGCACCTTTGCATTGTATGCACAGGTTTCTGTTGAGTGCCCTGACGTGTTACAAATGGCAAAATAGATTTGGTTGAGAGCACATGTGGAACTAGTGTGATCGGGATTCTTACACTTAGTACAGTACACTTGTTTGGATGGATCCTCGGTCACGTTCTTACTTGCTTTCAACCATTCTGGATCCTCCATAAACCCTCCAACTTTGTGCTCCAACTATAAGGCCATTGCAATGACATCGTCCAATGTCATTCCACCCACACATGGAATGATCATGATCTGTTTTAGTTGTGGATTTAATCTGTTGATGAACCATTGTGTTATGACATCGTCTGGCAAGTTGGCATGCGTCGGTGGCAGTTGTCGCAAGTGAGTTCTGAATAGTGTTGCATACTCTTGGACACTCTAGTGTGGTTTCTGCCGATTGTTTTGCAAATAGTCAAAAATTTGTGTAGGGTTCTTCTTCAAGCGAAACCTCTGCAGGAATGCATCCGTCACATCGTCATAATCACCAAAATGATTAATATCATATTCTGTCAGCCAATCGCTGCTTCATTAACCAGCGTGGCCTGAAACACTATGGCCACGTTGGATCTGGTGGGTGGTTCAACACTCCATAACTGATTTTGAATGTGCAAACATATGCGTCGGGGTCATCCCCCAAAAATCCATCGAATTTTGTATACGTGACCCCTACTGGTGCCGGACGCGGTGGGATAACCTGTTGCTGCTGAAATTGCGGTTGCGGTTGTGGCAGTGTTTGTTGCTGTTGCTGTGAACCACTCATGGTGCTGTTGTTGGTGGTGTTGTTGTTACCTGAATTTTGGGGAGATATCTCTTGATCTTCCTGAACTGTATGGTCAACTTGCTCACTTTCCGGTCCTAAAATGTCGTTGAACCATTTTCTTAACTCCAAGTCTAGCAGCCTTTCCTCAACTTTGGTATCGAAATCAGGTAGATTTGCATCGAAAAGTGGTGAACGCAGTAAGTGTCCACTAGGCAGCACCGCAGTGTCATCGAAAAACTTCAAATTACCACCAAGTGATACTAAACTTCCATCGAAACTCGTTGAATTCTCACCAGACCATACTACATTGTCACCGTAAACGTTCTCGCCAGTTAATGTAAACCTGTCACCAATAGTGACCGAATTTTGACCAGATAGTGTCGAACTGTCTCCGCACTGTGTATCTGTACAACCAAAAATCACCGTACTTTCTCCAAAAGGTATCGGACTCACACCGGAATTCACCGGATTCTCGTCATGTACTGTTGAGCTACCACTGGAATCGCTACTAGTTGGCTGTACCGAGCCTTCTGCGACTGGACTTAACTGGCCTGTACTTCTACCACCAGGGGGTGTTCCTAATAAGTTTGGAACTGCCCAGGGATGTTGATCTCTACGGTATTTGGTGTATGATTCACTGGAGCGTGTTACCGGCATATATCAAAGAATTCTTCATCAATCTTTAATCTTCTCTACAAACAACTACTCCATTTCCCACAAACGACGCCAGTGTCAAAAGTGCTTTCTGTTAAGCCCTTTTAATCTCATTTCTGGGTTCTTGGGATGGATAGGGGTCTGATAGTACAGAGGCCCTTTTTTTAATTTTTTCCAATTCAACATTCAGTTAATAGCTAACTACTTCATCAACACTTATCACTATGCAATGTGTTTACCATGCATAGCACGCACTTACAAATTCACACAGAACTGTTAAGAGTAATCGCAATGTTACGTTAATTAACGATTAATTACTGAACTTAATAATCAAACACAATACTTAGAGTTCTTCAAAAATCTGCAATACAACATCTCCAACGCTATTGCCCAGACAGACAGTCTGGCGATTCCTCTTGCCCGAAGAATCCCATGCTTGCCTTTTCATTACTCAAAAGGGGGTTACATCTTTTCGCTACGCCTTTTCGGTGCGTGCGAATATAGAAAAGTAAAATTACATAGAGATCCAATCCGGCGGCTAACAGTTGGGTATTCCTTTCTGCATGATTTTGGAAAGGATAAAGAATTATCAAACTGCAAGAGTAGGGATATCTCCCAAAAAATTCTTGGATGTGAAGAAGACATTAATGTGACCAAAGAATTATTTGAGAAGTCAAATCTTGCTTGGAGAAACAAATGGCTTGATGCTCATAAAGAATGCAAGAAGACTTGGAAGGAAGCTCCTATGTAGTAGAAGATAAATCTAGCATACTGCACTGTAGTAAGAAGAAGAGATTGGTTAGATTATTGGAAAAGAAGAAATGAAGGCTTAATTCTAGCAAGATGGCTAAATTTTCCCAAGATACCAGGACCTAAAGTAGGAGCCTCTTAGCCTTCATTTGTTCTTGTCAAATGATACATTCAAAGGTTCATCCAAAGCATTGTCTAGCCACTTTCATAGGGCACTTGAAGAGAATCCAACACATACAAATGAAGATTTTGACAAGTCGCAAAAAGAGTTTGGAATATACTCTTTTGGAAGAGGATATTCTTTTGTGGAAGTTACGGAAGGCAAAGATGCAATATGAATTGATAGTGAAAAATTGATTTAAGATGAGGTGAGGTTAAGGTTTGTTCAAAGTCAATATGCTTGCAATTGTGGATTATCTTTGAGACATGACCAATTCAAGCAATTAGGCCCATCCAAGATTTTCTGATGAGCTTAATTGCTTGAATTGTTCATGTCCTAGATTCATTTAATATCTTAAGTTTTTTGTTTTTGTTTCTTATGCAATTTCCTTTTTCTTCATCATTCATAGATATCGACAAAAGAAATAAGAAAAATATCTTGATCTTTCCTATGATTTCAACACATTATCAAAAAATGATTGTATCTAAAAAAACTGAACACACCCTATCAAGCTTTGCTAAACTTGTAGTAGACTTTGAGGCCCTTGTATTGGGGAACTGAAACTTGTATATATGTTCGACACAAAGGGACAAAACTGCTTGCAAATTCAATGTGATAGTGCATTTGCAGGCCAAAATGAGCTTAAATAAATGCCATACAACGAAGTTATTTTGAGCTCCTAATTTCCCTAAGTATGCACACCAACTAGAAAAAAGGATCCTAAAGAGGGGGAAAAGTGCCCCAACAGTTCTACGCCTGTTCACACACATCACTACCAGAATATATTTGTAGGAAATGTGCGATCAACTTTTCCTTTGAGGGAAGGTCCCTTGTTGCACATTCTACTATGTATTGCTTGTGGAAATAAGAAACTAATCTCAAGTCTCTAGTTTCTTCTTGCTTGTAGTAATCATTGTTGAGGTGTCATGCCTAACTCCTTTCTTAGAAACTTTAGTTATGAATGCCTTTAGGAGTTGATCTATGTTTTGAAAACTTTGTATGCATAGTAGTCAGAACCATGGTAGGGTAGTCCCTTTTAAGCTGAGTCCAAAGGCTTCATATTATGTGAAAAATTCATCACTTGTTCAACCTGCAACACTTTTCTAAATTGAGACTCGTGTGCATGAGGATCACCTTGTCCCTCATTACACTCTCGCATCAACTTGACCTCTTGAGAAGATCCAAGACTTCTACCAAAGGCTAGCCTTACAATTTGCACTTGTGGCATTTGAGGTTTTTGTGCCATGCCTTGAGAAATTGGGCATGGCTTGTGATACAATAGGCACTTGTTGGCCTAGTGGATTTACTGGTTATAACATTTGGGGTGGCCATATTTGCAGGATCTTATGGACATATGTACATAAAGAGTATGAAATTTGAAAGCACATAGAAAATGGAGTTGTGTAGTAGAAGAGATAGTACAAAGTATTGGGTGAAATCTCCCCCCACACACTCTATCGGATGGGTCTCCAGAGTACATGTATTTCTAGTTTTTTATTACATCCAAAATAGAGATTGCAATGAGAGTGATGCTTTGAAAATCAGGTGTGAAAGTAAAAATTTTCTCTCTTTCATGAAGAGCCACATCTTTTATATACAAAATCACGATCTACAATGATTATTATCTTAACCACTATTTTTTTATGAATTTCTAAAAAGAACCCTCTATGTGGGTATTTTTTTATAAATATATACAAACTATAATTTCTCTTATTTGTGTCCAGACACATCTGAATATGTCCACACCCATCCATGCCCTCATGAATCTTCAACTACTACATCAAAACACATACATTAAATCCTCAATAAAGTAAAATCCAAAATTCAACATTCCATCAACATTCCATAAGTGATAACATGCCCCTCAGTTGGAAAAGCAACTAACCTTAGTTGATAAGGAATACAATAGAGATGGATGGATAGTCACATGTCCCATCATTGAGCAAAAATAAGCATGTTCCATGTAAAAAGCACGCATGGAAATGTATGTTTGGAGAGTTAAATTATTGTGATTGTGAATTATATACAAAAATAAAGTGATAATAATGAGGTGTTAATGAAGTCTTATGGATCCATTGAGATTCAGCATTTGAAGGCCCTCTTGTAAAATTGGGAGGTTGTATTGAGGATACATCAACAAAGAGGAAAAATCTTAGTAGGCTCTACCATGATGTATTGTGATGGACCATACTAGGCTCTACATCGATGGGATGTGCCCTGATGGGATGACAGGATATAACATGATGAGGTATACCCCAACGGAATGTACCTTGATCCATCGCGCAAAGAATGGTTCTTGGGAATCGGAAAGGTAAGAGAGATGAAAATTATGTTAAATCTAAGCAGAAAGGAATAAAGTGATAACACATGTGAATAGTGTACTGGTAAAACACTGGAATTGTGAATGAGAGGTTATGTCTTCAAATCCCCTCCTTGCACCACTCCTGAGTAAAGAGTGTTCATGAGTAGCCAATGGTGCCAATGACATCAAGCGAGGCAAGGAAGCCAAAGATGCCAAAGTTATGCCATAATTCTATGCCTTAGTGAAAGGCTTGGAGTAAGCTATAGAGTAAATATAGGCATAAACTGTAGGTTCAAGTTCAAGAACTTGAATTGGAACTGGAATAGAAACCAAAAACCAAAACAAAAATAGAAACAAAAATTGGAAAGTGAAGCAAAAACTTAAAACCAAAATAGGAACCTGGATCAAAATCAATCAGCAATTGGACACGAAGCAGAAAGAAATTGAAGAAAAAAATGAACAATGTCAAAACCCCTCTACAATAATGCATGTAGGTTCTGATGCCACTATACCGAACTTAGAAATGATTGGATAATTAAGTTAACAATACAGTATGGATTTCCAGGTCTATATTCGGTTTATGAAATGTTGAGCAAAGATGTCTCAAAAAATAACCAACTTAGCTTATAGATGCATCAGACTGAAGAGATTAGAGGAAGTTATGTGTGATGATTTTGCAAGAATTAGATCAGAAGAAAGTTATATCTCCGGGTTTAATTACATGCCAAAATTTGAAAACACAGAAAACATATTTGTGCGGTAGACGAGATAGTACATAGTATTGGGTGCAATCTCCCCCCACACTCTCCATAGCACGAGTCTTCAAAGTACGTGTATCTCTAATTTTTTATTACGTCCAAAATATAGATTACAATGAGGGTTGCGCTTCTAAAAGCAAGCATGAAAGTGAAAAGTTGCTCTCTTTTACAGAGATCCTTATCTTTTATTCACAAAAATTATGATCTACAATGATCCTTGTCTTAACCACTATTTTTATGACTTTCTAGAAAGAACCTTCTACGTGGGTCTTTATTTAAAAAATATATAGAAAATATGATTTCTCTTATCATGTACAGACACATCCGAATACATCCATGCCCATCCACACCCTCATGAACCTTCAACTATATCAAACCACAAACACATTAAAATATCAATAAAATAAACTCCAAAATTCAACATTCCATCTACATTCCATAAGTGATAACAACCATTGCAAAATTTTTGCGGGAACATTAGGTTGAGGTGATGGCATATTTATCATGGTCATAGTGATTGGCCTTAGGGGGTGGTAGAATCCAAAAGGCTTCTTTCTTCTCTAAATCAAAGAAGACTTCAAGAATAAGTCCATCATGAATGAACTTTCTTCCATGAATGGTCCTTATTAATGATGGAGATGCATTGGGATCAACCTTACTTTGATCTTGTTGGGGGTGAGGATTTAGACTAGTATTATTTGGGGCTTTTCTCCAGTTTATTTGTAACCATGTTAAAGGCTCCCATCTTGTCTACTAGCAATTCTCCCTCTAGTTTGACCAAGATGGTGCCTGGGAGAGCCAGATCCCTTATCTCACCAAGTCCAATGATAGCTTGTCCACAATCATCTTGATAGATGGCATCTCCTAATGTATTAGTGTGTGTGTGAAAGTGAGTATGATTTGGTATTCTCATTCAACCTTGGCATCTAATTTTCTTGCATGTTGGGATCCAGGTTTTGCATATCCATAGAACCTTATGAGACCATTATTCCAATTCACTCTCAATATCACTTGATGCCTCATAAGTGATCCTAATTGAGCTTATAACACGCTTTGTAGTAGAGATGAAAATACACGTGAATCTCTTAGTTCCAATTAATTTATATGATCCAAGAATCTTGCACTTGCACACTCAATCAAACAATCAATCACCCTATGTAGTTTAGTGATTCTTTTCCTTCTCTCTATGTGACTCAAAGGTTAGAGTTGCACCTGAGTGTTGTAATAAATAAGTGAATTTCTTACTTGGGTCTTTGATAAGTCTCTTTTTACCTCAAATTAATCAAGAATCTATACACCTACAAGAAAAATATACCAAAACTTTATATAGACCTTTGAAAGAATAAAAATTTTATGTTTGGGGATGATAGGGTTGGTAATAAATATACTCAATATTTACAATGCTTTTTTTGGAGTGGATACTTAGAAAACTTTTCCCTCCTTAGAGGTTGTCTATTCCCTTTGAAGTCCTTATTGTTCTATTTTGAATAAGACTCGTGTGTCTTGGTGGTATTTTTTTCCCCCTTTGTATCGAAAAAAATTCTCTAGAAGCTCTCTTGAGGTCCCACTCTCAGCTGAAGGTCAACTTCAAAATATCATATCTTAAAATCAACATATGATTTTTAAGACAAATATTTTTTATGCATGTGGGATTTCAAACAAGCTTTTGATGAGCTATAGAGCTCAACAAATAATTTTTTGACCAAAACGTTATGTCAATTTAGGCTTCAGGGGGTCAAAACAAGATATTAGGACTTAGGAAGGATCCCCAGGTATTGGAACCCCTCTCAATTTCCCCTTTTAAAATGTGTATTTTTAGCCCCTTATAGTCTTAGGAAAAATGACCAAAATAGATGGTACTTGAGTTTTAGGACACTTTGGAAAAATGATACCTGACAATATTGCATTACTTGGCCCATGACACATGACGCATGATACTAGGTGTCGGCGATACTTGGAACTCACAACACACAACACCTATGAGATGTTGGAAACACTTGAGGAGACGATACACGATACATGACACTAGATCTATGACACACGATATAGAACACCTAAGTGTGGACCGCACTTGACCCATGATACATGACACCTATAGTTGAGAAGATGACACAAGACACCACCCAGGTGTTGACAATATGGGATCCATGAGACCTAGATGTCACAAAGTGTTGTGATACCTTAGAGATTTCATGAAACCTAAGTGCAGATGACATGTAGATATTGATGGCATTTACGAGATGTACGTGACACCAACTAAATGTTTCCAATACCTTGCAAGTTTCATGATATCTAGATGTTGGCAAAATTTGGCCAACTGTCTATAATACTCAAAGAATCAGGTGTTACTGATACTTGATTCAATCCAAATCTCACAATACTTGGACTTTGGTGAGTTAAATCTATTTTGAAAGTGTATATGTGTTCCCCTCTTCCTCCTCTATCCTTATGTGCCTTAAATGCTCAAAATTATCTCTATGTAGTGCAAAAACAACACCATAACACTCAAGATATACTCATATCTTTGCAGCAAGTGATATTGTGGAAAAAACAAGTTGATAGATCTATAGAGCTCACCTTGAAATCCATAAATCTCAATTTTCAGATCTTAATATGCCCTGCACTCTCCACACTAAGCTTGACAAGTTTTGGTGATGATGAAGGTCAAGATGAAGAATATGCTACAATTTTAATGGAAAGCTTGGAAAAAAATGTAAAAAACCTAATCCTAACAACTGAATTTTCTCTATTTCTAGCTACCTAACTACCTAAATGATTGTCTAAGGATGATGAATGAAGGATAGCACATTAGCAAAAAAACACCAAAAACATGTACCTCATGCAAAAATGTACCATCATGCACATCCTTCGTAAAATACATTTCATGTACTTGGTTGCATCTAATATAGAACATGCAATTAAGTTGAAGAACATTGCATCATGAAAACAATTTAAGTTCTTGATCACGTTAAGGGTTGTGAGGAGAGAGCAATTTTCAACAAATCCATTTGAGAAGTCGTGTGAAGTGCCATTGCTCCCTTAGCATACAATGATCTCAAAGAACAAGTGAACATTCAAACTTTTCTCAGAGAAGAGAAGTTTAGGTTTTGAGTGGCACCTTTCAATGTGAAGTGCACATGAAGAAACGATATAGTATTAAAAATAACTTATAGGAAATAAAATACCAATTTGTGTTTGGAAGCAAACATACATTACCAAATTTTTCCATTAATTTCCAAAAAAATGATTGTTGTATAAAAGTGAAAACCAAATAGCATAAAGGCACCACTTTTATTGAATTATTTCCATAAACTTGTGTGGCGCTTGCCATCTTTGTACATGAATGTTATAGCAACTACCAATATGTCCATTAGCATAAACAATGAAAACCTCTTCAGCCATCAGTTTTCATTATTCAAAACTCCCGATTACAAATCAAATTCCATGTCAGAAAAATCTCTCTCTCTCTCTCTCTCTCTCTCTCTCTCTCTCTCTCTCTCTCTCTCTCTCTCTCTCTCTCTCTCTCTCTCTCTCAAATTGAAATATGCCTTCAAGCATCCTTGTTTGCAATATAGTGAGTAAATGCATAGAAAAGCTTAGTGCCATTATTAAACTCCTTTTGTCTCAAGAAGTTGATGTTCATTTGCACTTTTCGGGTAGACCTATTGAGACATGCACACATAGCTTTCTTTGTGTCATCATGCAAATCGAGAAATCTAGCGTTAATCTAGAAATGCGACTTCTAACTTCATCTTACTCCTAACATATGTGGGAAAAAGTACAACATGAGACTTCTATTGATGCCAATATTTTAGGACTTATTCAAGAAAGAGAAGTTCATGCAAAAATACAGATGGAACTTACTAGATGAATCTCTAATTTTGCACATGAAGTGGCAAATGGAATTACACATAATTTAGACGCAAATGGATTTGAACATGTAGCCATATATTCATGGCCATCCTCTAGGGAATGTTGATAGATTTCATTAATGATGTGGGTGAACACACTTAGGATAGTGAGGCACTTTTTTCCCTTTTAGGAGGTCCCCCCCCACTTGTATATGTGAATATAATGCTAATGGGTCACTTATCTTTGTACATTCACATGGTAATGCATTTAATATTGTGTTTTTCTTCAAGCTTCTTCTTCTTTCTTGTGTTTTTCATGTGCTTCCGCTAACCTCAAGCTCCAACAATTGGTATCAGACCAGGTTGTTGCTTTCTCTAGGGTGTCATCAACACCACTTGGGTCATATCTTAGACTCGCACAAAAATTGATGAGCATACTTGGGGCAATAAGGAGTTAAAAACATGTTTGTTGTATGGGTCGAAATTTTGATTTGAGCTCGTTTTGGCCTTTGAACATGTTATCACAGTGACTATGCAAGAAATTTTTCCTTTTGTGCTAAGCATATATAATTTTTTTGGTTAGTTAGTACAAGTGCCTCAAAGTCTACTATAGGTCTAGCAGAGCTTGATTGTGTATTTCAGTTCATCTTTTTGAGATTTTTTAATTTTTTACATCAAGCTATTTAGATACTAATCATGGTCAAAAGAAATGATGTATCTCATATGTTGGTTGTTGAGGATAAGTTGGATGGTATTAATTACCATTATGGGCATACATGATGTGTCCTCTATTCATAGCAAAAAGCATGTGGAATATTGCATAGGGTGGTGAAAAACTTCCTACTACACCTACAAATAGAGTGATTAAAGGTGATGCAAATGGTGTTGAAGGTGATTATCTTCAAATTTTTGCTTTTGCTATGGTTCTTGTTGCCCCTACTATGAAACAACTTTCTTGGGATGGTAGAGATGCATAGCACATGCATCAATAGCTTCATCTATAAAATGTACCATTATTGTGAGGAGGTGATGGAAAAGTATAGAGATGAAAGGGTCTTTGTGAAAACTTGCTCTAGACCTGTTAATTTCTTGCTTGGACACGCTAGCTCTAAGCTTGCAGATGATATATAAATATAACCATAATACTTGGGAGCATTGACCTGAAATTGTTTTAGTCAAGACAAACTACTTCCAAACTTTGAGCATAAAGAGAAAACCTTCTATTTATGGAAGAAGGCACTAAAGAAAATGTTATGTGCTCCTAATGTACTAGAGTAAAATCCTGTTGAAATTTATTTCATGAATTTATAGTGATTAGAGAGTGAGCAATGTACATAAGAACTCACATGTGTGATCCTAGATAATGCATATACACAATCAAAATGATTGACTCGTATCTCTGCACACATAGCTCCAATGATCAGACTATTGCAAACATAATCTCAAAAGATCCAAACATTATATGAGACAATGAGACCATATGCTCAGTTCAGTGACTCCATGAATTTGGTAGACTAAACAGTACACTGATAGAAATGGACAATAGCTCAATATGATTATGAATCTTCAATTATATGTAATTAAATGTAAAGTATAATTCTTAGAGTGAGGACTCCAATGTCTATGAAGATACGTAAAATGGCCACTTAATATGTAAATGATAACTCTTTCACACTTCATGACTTTTACATTGAATTATATATAAGCATTTTATCATGATTCTAGTTGGTAGGTGTTGATAGATCTAACAAAGATTCCTATTAGCTTTTGAGCTATGTATTTTAATTATCAATTTAAATATGATTCATGGGTTTTGAATCCTTTTATAATTACTTTTAATTTTGGCTTTTCATCATAAGAGACTTTTACAATAGGTAAAATTATCTTGAGACTTATCCGTTCTATATCTATATGAATAGAATAAGTCTCATTGATTATACCTTTGAGATACTTGAGTATCCTTTGTGGATACCTTCATGTATTTTTTCCTAGGTGAGTGCATAACTAGATCAAAACATTCACACCATAGCTTATATCTACCCTTGTGAGAATAGCATAATTGAGACTCCCAACTAGTCTTTGATATCATGTCACATCTTCAATAGGTTCTCCTTCATGAGCACTTAATTTGGAACTCAGTTCCATAGGTGTAACTACAATCTTGGCATCTTCCATTTTTAGATTTTTAAGCATGCCTTTGATGTGCTTTCTTTAAGTAAGGTACGTGTCATGCTCTGTATACAAGGCTTCAAATCCAAGGAAGTATTTTAACTGACCTAAATCACTTATCTTGAATTCTTCCTTCATTTGATGTTTGATTCTTCTTATGCCTTCACCACCATTTCCTATTATAATAATGTCATCCAAATATACACAAAGATATATAACTTCTCCATCATGTAATCATGTGATCTTTTAATGAAGAAGGAAGGATCTACCTCGCTCACCACAAATATTTTGTCTTATAGGTAAGTAACTTGTCTATCATTCCAAGCTCTTGGAGCTTTCTTTAGCCCATATAGATCTCTTCTCAATCTACAAACATACTTAGGATGTTGTGAGTCCTTAAAAAAAGGGGGTTGATTCATGTATACCAATTTTGATATCCATCCATTCAAAAAAGCATTCTTGACATCCATCGAGTATATCTTCCAATTCTTGGCAGTTGTAGTACAGATTAATATTCTGATTGTAGGCATTGTTGCTAGAAGGTCTCCTTGAGCATATACCTTAGCTACTAACCTAGTCTTAAACGTGTTTATCATTCCATCAAAGATCTTTTTAACCTTGTAGATCCATCTGGATACAAAATGACCTTCATGGTTGATGTCTTAGGTACTAATTACCTGGTGTTTTTCTTCTACAATGCTTAAATCTCTTCCTCCATGGCATGATGAGGGTTCTTCATAGTCTATATCCTAAGACATGTATATAGAATGCTTGGTGACCAATGAGGTATCATATCCATACCTTTCTGGCTTCTTGTTTTCCCTTGTAGACCTTCTAATTGTTTGTTGAGATGATTCTGCTACATCTCTTAATTCTTGAATTTTGGATTTACCTTTGGAGTTCCAAGACTTGATCTCCCTTCTAGATGTCTTTTGTTCATCCTTTGATTCACTTGACTCTTCAATTGTGTGTGGACTTTTGCTTGATAGTATTGGAAAATCATCCTCCAAGTCATAAGGCAAAATGATTTTCCATCAACAATTTTCAAACCTTATTATCATCAAATACTACATATCAACTTACTATGAATCCTTTTACGTTAGGATTTTAAATTGTATAACCCTATTGATTTATTTCATAGCCTATGAACACATTTCCCTGCATGGGGATCAAGCTTCCCTCTATTTTGTCATGGTATGTGTGTATATGCAATGCATCCAATTATCTTGCAATGATCCAAGCTTGGTATTCTTCCATTCCAAGCTTCATAGGGTGTGATTCCTTCAAAGAATTTTGAGGGCAACCTGTTGATGAAATGAGTGGCATTGGATACTACATGTGCCCATAGGTAATTGGGAAACTTCTTCTCATTAAGCATTCGCTAACTGCTTCCACAGTGGTTCTATTCATTCTTTTTGCTATACCATTTTTCTCATGTGTCTATCTTGTTGTAATCTCTCATTCTATTCCTCTTTCTTGTAAGAAAGAGTCAAACTTGTGAGCGAAGTATTCTCCCCCTCCATAAGACGCCTTTTCAATGTTCTACCTATTTAATTTTCTAGAAGTTCAAGATATTTCTTGAAACAAGAAAATACCTCATCTTTATGTTTCATGAAATAGAGTATAAACCATCTACTATAATCATCAATGAAAGACGCATAATACCTTGACCTTGAGGTAGATGGTTCCTAATAACGAAAACTAACGTAAACGCTTGAACGAAAACTAACGTAAACGCGTAAACATCAGTGTGGACAAGCCCCAAGATGTCTCCATGTATGTATCCCTCTTTTGTGAAAGATTGCCTATGAGACTTGCCAAGTTAGCATGAATTGCATAGTAAATCACATTTTTCTTTCTAATATTAGGTAATTCAAGTGTACTTTGATCTATAATAATTTGCTTTTGGGCTCTCCCCAATGTGAGCCAACCTTTTGTGCTAAACTTCTAATTCTGATAAAGTTTGTGTGCCACAATTGAACAATGAATGTTCCTTGTGTCTTGGAGCTCAATGGTGAATAGTCTTCCTTTCTTTTTAGCTTCAAAAATCTTCTTTAATCCCTAGTATGGATCTTCCACAAAAGCTCCATACCTTGTAAATCTCACTTGCAGTCTCTTCTCCACAAACTATCCTACACTTATCAAATTATTGGTAATGCTAGGTACATAGATAACTCTCCTCAATAAATTAATATTACCATTTGATGTCTTCACATTCCAATCTTCTCCATAGGGTTTCTTATGTCATCTCTTGTTTTCACTTTGTGCTTGTTCTTGGGGTCTTCCAAATCCGAGTGTAGTGCTACATCCCTGCTACATGATTTGAACATCCAGAATCAATATAGAATATGTGTTCATTTGACTTACCTCCTTTCATAGTCATGTTCATGAGTATTAGATATTGTTCTTGTGATTCATTGTTGGTTTAATTTTTATATTCTCTCTTGTTCTTTATGTGATTTTCCTCCAAGCAAAAAAGGTCATTGGCACTAAATGTTAAGTTGATGCAATAGTTGATAGGTATAAGGCGAGGTTATGCTCAAGAGAAAGGCATTGATTTTGATGAGGCCCTTGCTCCCACATGTTGAATGGCCATTGTTTGTAGCATTTTTGCACATGCAGATCATCATGGTTGGAATGTATATCAATTGGACATAAAAACTACATTTCTAAATGGTGATGGACATGAAGAAGTGTATGTATTTCATCTCTGTGGTTTTGTGTAGAAAGGGAACGAAAACAAAGTGTGCAAGTTGAAATGGGCATACATGGTTTGAAGTAATCACCAAATGCTTGGTATGAAAAGATACATGCCTATTTTATTGCACATGGTTTTGAGAATAGTCCAACTAAAAGCAAATTATATGTTAAGCATGTAAATTATTTAATTTTGATCATTCTTGTATATGTTGATGACATGCTACTCATGAGAAGCATATTTCTGAAGTTAAAGTTGATTTGCATGACTCTTTTGAGATGTCAAAGTTGGGGCATTAGCATCATTATTTTGCCATTCGTTTATGCAAGTTTGATGGGGGAATATTTGTGTGTCAAACAAAATATATTAATACATTATTGCAACATTTTGGCCTTGAATATTGTAAACCTATTGCCACTCCTATAGAAACAAGTTTAGGTTGATTCTTCGTGATGTTGGAGATGCATTTGATGTTGTTCTCTATCAGCAAGTTGTTGGATGCTTGATAAACTTATGCATAACTTGGTCTAATATTCAGTTTTTGTCTCTCATATGAGAAGGTTTATGCATTGCCTAGGTGCCAAGCATTGACATGTGGTTAAGTGCATCTTTTGCTACTTGAGTGGTATCTCGCTACTTGGATTTTTTTATCCCAAGGAGGGATCATTATCGCTAGATATGTTTTTTCTTACTCATATTGGGCTGGTTCAAATGACACTCATGTCTCCATCAGTGGTTTTTGGTTCATGCTTGGTAGTTCATGCATATCTTGGTTGAGCAAGAAGCATCCTACTATGGCCACTTGTAGTTATGCGGTTAAGTATAGAGTAGCTTTCACAACGACTGTTGCATGTTTTTGGCTTAGATGCCTTTTGGTTGATTTGGGTGTTGGTTACTCTTATACCACCACCATCTTCACTAACAGTTAGAGCACATTGGTAGTTGTGAGGAACCCTATGTTTCATGCTTGCACAAAGCACATTGAGGTGAATTATTGTTATGTCATGGAGAGGTTTTATGCTAGAGAGATCAGTTTGACTTATGTGCCCATACAAGATAATGTTGCAATGAATTTTGAAGATCTTTGCAAAGCTTTGGGCTTACTTCCTTTTGTGGATCGATCTCTTTCCACATAGCTTGGCACTTCCTTATACATGAGTGCCAGTTCCTTGTTCACCGCATCACTCTCAGGGGGATTTGTTGATATATATTAGTAGGGATTGAACACACTTAGGACTCTCATGGCATCTTTTTCCTCTTTAGGAAGTTTTGTTCTCTAACTTGTATACATGCATATAACCCTAATGGGTCACTTATATTTTTGCACATTCACTTGATCATACATTATGTGTTGTATTGTGCTTCAAGATTCTTCTTCTTCTTCCTTGTGTTGTTCATGTGCTTCCACATACCTTGAACTCCAACATCCATTACTTCTAGATTCCATGTCTACCTATTTCTTTTCCTTTGTTTCTTTCTTCTCTTGAATGAGCTTCATTCCTTTTCCTCCATTGTCAAGTTATGTAGTACTCTTCTTTGATGGTGTGATTGAAGTGGTTGGACCACTCATCTCCATGATTTGTTGTTGCTCTTTGAACTTCTTCTCCACTTCATATGCATCTTCAACTTGTAGCACGTGTTTGCTACCATACCAAAGTAGCAACTCATCAAATACTACATCCCTAGACACCTAGGGTTATGACATTCATAATGTTTTTTTTTCTGAAAACTATCCAAGAAATTTACAGCTATCTGCATTTCAATCTAACTTGTGTCTCAATTATTGAGGTATGTAAAGATAACACACACGACCAAAAATATTGTGATGTGAAAGGTTGAGTTTCTTACCAGTACAAGCTTCATAAGGGTTGACTCCATGTTCTATTGAGTTGGACACATATTCATAATGTATATGGTTCTATTTGCTACATCAATTTAGTGGTATGAGAGTTCTCATGAGGCTGATCTTCTTCTCTATGAACTGATTTGATCAAGCACTTCCTTGCCCATATCCTTATTTTGCCTTGGCTTGTGCCCTAGTGACTCCATGTGTGAGACCTTCACTTTCTCCTCTTCACCACTAGAGTTGGAGGAAAGCGTTGTCACCATATCGATAGGTATTGGCTTGCTCTTGTTTGGATTTTGAGGATAGTCTTTGCAAAGGTTTGTTTCCTTGTAATCATTATAGAAGGATTTTTTAGGTGTTATGAATGGTAGCTAGGGAACTTCAGCAAGTCAGAAATATCTTATGAAAAAGTTTCAAAATTCTCCCAAGATAGAGCCTTTGTGAAAATGTTTGCAAAATTATCCTCTATGGGCACATAAGCCGAATTGATCTCTTCAGCATGAAGTCTCTCCCTAACATAATGATAGTGCACCTCACTATGCTTTGTGAGAGCATATGGAACATAGGGATCCTCCCAATTGCTAATGTGTTCTAAGTATCAATAAAGATAACAGTGGTAGAAGATTTACCAACACCCAAAAGGATATAAACCACACACACTCAGCCGTGTCTGTGAAAGTTGCCTTATACTCAACCTCGTAACTAGAAGTGGCCATAGTATGTTGCTTCTTGCTGAACCAAGATATGCAAGAGCTACAAAGCATGAAGCAAAAACCATTGGTGGAGACACAAGTATCACCGTAGCTAGCCTAATTTGAGTTTTATAAAAAAACATGTAAGTCTAGTAGTCATGATCCCCCCTTGGGATAAAACAATCCAAGTGGTTAAGTACCACTCAAGTAGCAAAAGATGCACTTAACCACCTGCCAATGCTTAACACCTAGGCAACGCATAAGTCTGCTCATCAAAGAGAGAAACCAAATATCAAGTCAGGTTATGCATAAGTAAACCAAGCATCCAATAGCTTTTTGATAGAGAACAGACATCAAATGCATCTCTACATCAGGAAGACTCGATTGTAAACCTATCTCCATGATAGTGGCCAAAGGTTTGAAATCTTCAATGCCAAAATACTGCAATATGTGTCAATATATTTTGTTAGACGCAAAGCTATTCCCCCATCAACTTGCATAAAATTAATGCCCAAATAATGATGCAAACACCTCAAATATGACATCTCAAAAGAGGCATGCAAATCAACATTAAGTTCATCTATATCTTACATGTTAGGACCAATGTGTAGCATATCATCACCATAAACCACAAGGATCAAAACTACATCATTTACATATTCAACATATAAGGTGCTCTTAGTCGAATTATTCTCAAATACGTGCTCGCAAGTAGGCATAATCTTTTCATACCAAGTGTGTGATGCTTGGTTCAATCCATACATCTTTTTCAACCTACATACTTTGTTTTCATGCCCTTTCATCACAAAACCATCGGACTCAAATAGATACCTCTTCATGTAAATCACCATCCAAAATTGCAGTTTTAATTTCCAACTAATGTACATTCTAACCATGATGATTTGCAAAGTGCATAGGTGTTATGAACCATGGCCATTTGGCACGTGGGAGCAAAGGTCCCATCAAAATCAATGCATTTCTCTTGATCATAACTTTTTGCAACAAGCCTACCCTTATACCTATCAATTGTTATATCAGGCTTACATTCAACTTGTATACCCATTTAATGCCAGTGGTATTTTTGTCTCCAGGCAAATCACATAAAGACCAAGTATCATTCTTCATAATAGCATCATATTCTAATTGCATAGCATCGATCTAGTTTTTTTTTATTTTATGTTTCATCAAAAGAAACAAGTTATCTCATCACAAAGACTAGAGACAATTGTTGCATAACAATCTGATGCAAAAGGTGCATTATGAGAGCCTAAAAATGTATGATATGATAAAGCTGCATCTAACTTGCTATCATTTCTTTGCTTCTATATCAACTCTTTCATCAATAAGTGCATCATGAAATATGAATCAGAAATAGAATGATCTGCATTATCATTTGAAACTTGTAAAGGCTGAGAATAACCTCACTAGGAGCAGCGTTTGGTTGTTGATCTATAAAAAGAGGAAGCAAAGTGTCATACACATCCTTTGAGTTTATTCATGTCTCCTTGGTACATGAAAGTAAGGGCTAAATTACATCTTCCACAAAAACAACACCATGACTAACTAGAATGCATTTACTGTGTCGATGACATAGATTATTACCTTTGGTTTTAGAATTGTACACAACAAAAATACATTTCACTACCTTATCATCCAATTGATTGAATTTTTTATGAAGCAGTAATGCATATGCTAACCAAAAACATGCAAATCAGCAAGAGATGGCTTGCAAGCAGGCCAAGCCTCATATGGAGTGATAGACTAGAATGCTTTGGTGGGACACCTGTTAAGTACATATGTTGCACACACAACACCTTCAAGCTAGAAACAAGGTACTAAAGCTTGATTTTTAACCATACACCTTGCCATTTCCATGAGAAACTTGTTCTCCCTCTCAAGAACTCCATCTTTGTGTATATGGCATTATACATTGATGGTCTATACCATGCTCATTTAGAAATGCATTAAACTCAGAAACATGTACTCCCTACCGATCAAAATGGAGGGTGCCCATTTTACATGATGATAGATTTTCAACCATAATCAGGAACTCTTTGAAGCACATAAATACCTTAGACTTTTCTTTAAATGGGTAAACTCATTCATGCTTAGGAAAATTCATCAATGAAAGTCACAAAGTATAGATGATTTCTAAATGAAGATATCTATATAGAAACACATACATCACTATGAACAAGATATAATCTGTGTGAAACTCTAATTGAACCATCTTTGGAGAATGAAGAACGGTACATTTTACCCAAAATACAATCCTTATATACATGCTTAGAAGATCAAGTTTGGGTAGAGACAACACGATAACATGTTTCTCTAGGTGAAGCAAACTAGCAAAATTTAGATATGCAAATCGCGCATGTCAAAGTTTTGCGTCTGAAATACCCTAAGAACCATGAATAGCACATATTGAATCATTCTCAAATTTTGCATAATCCATTTATGGTTTCCTATTTCTTGCCATTTTTGTCTTCCTTCTTTGATTGTGTAACATTAGCATATTTTTTACTAGTAGACGAGCTCCATTTACCTTTGCCCTTTCCACTAGGTAAGAAAGCTTGATCTGCAACATGCATAGTCCGCCTATTTTACCTTGACTAATCTTCTTAT
This sequence comes from Ceratopteris richardii, assembly GCA_020310875.1. NCBI lineage: Eukaryota > Viridiplantae > Streptophyta > Polypodiopsida > Polypodiales > Pteridaceae > Ceratopteris > Ceratopteris richardii. The sequence goes on from CM035444.1 coordinate 7,378,654, forward strand.
AGCAAAACAAAGACCAACTCCTCAAAGGTTAAGGCATTTGGATTGTCTTTCATCATCAATCGAAGAGTAGAAGGAAAACTCTAATAACAATCTAGAAGATCCTTACGAACAATCTTCTTTTCATCAACCAAGATTAACTGCTCTTTCAAATCCTTAATCTTTGTCAAAAAATTATCCGTTGAATCTCCTTCATTCAATGTGCACTCTCCAAGTGTGTTCGGAGGTAAGCAACGCAAGCCTTATTTCTTCCATGTTACAGTGTTTTAAGAGTATCCTAAACATCTTTTGTTGTTTTGCAAGAGTGAATGTGAAAGATATTTTACAAAGCTATCAATGCGTGTGCATGTGCATGTGTGTGTGCATCTTTGTCATCCCAATGAAGTTGCTCTATAGTAGGTGCAATAGGAACTATAGTAGGACTAGGAAAATTGAAGATCATCTTCAACACCACCTACATCACCACTATATTTACATGTATAAAAGGACGTTTTTCAATGTCTTGCACAATATTCCATAAGTCTTTCACTACCAACACATGATGCATCATGTATGCCCACAATGGGTAATTAGAGCCATCAATTTTATCTTGAATAGCCAACATACAAAATACATCATTGCTTACCATGGCCAGTGACAATATACCCTGATGCAAAAAATGGTTTGTATATCAAAATAATAAATGGTATATACATTTGGCACAAAAGGACAATTACCTACATAGTCATTATGATAGTGCATTCAAAGATCAAAACGAGCTCAAATCAAAATTTTGACCTCGCATAGCAAAGTTGTTTTGAACTCCTAATCAACTGGAGCATGCTCATCAATTTTGTGTGATTCTCAAATTGTGACCAAAATGGTGTCTACAACACCCTGAAGAAAGTGGTGACATGCTATAATACCACTTGTTGGAGTTCAAGGACTACAAAAGCACAAGGAAGAAGAATAAGCTTGAAGAAGAACACAACCTTGATTGTACTGCTAGTGATTGTATGAAGCATGTATACAATTTGGGAGGAAAAAACTTCCTAAAGGAGAAAAGTGCCCCAACCATAGCATTATAGGCACTTGCTAGTCAATGGAGGATATCATATTTTGCATATATGTTGGCCATTGTCAAAATATGGGAGGGATTGTGGGTTGTGGTGATGGTGGCATGTTTGGCATGGGCACTATGAATGATATCTCAACATATGAAGGGAAGTTCAAGCTTTCATGGGACATCATGGCTATTATCAAGGGTTCATTCATGTGTATACTATCATAGCCAAACCCTTGTTTGAATTGATGAACAATATTGAGTTGAATTTGAAAAAGCTTTCCATGAGCTAAAGAATTGCCTAAGTACCTAACTTGAAAGCTATGTGCTGGAATAAACAATTCCACATGCATGTTGATGCATCCAATTATGCCATCAGCTATGTGATGGTACAACCAACATACGAAGGCAACATGAACTTCCAACATACGAAGGCAACATGAACTTCCAATCGCATATACCATTAGACAAAATAGCATGTATACTTCAATTGAGAGAAGGATTAGGAATGGCATATGTAGTAAAAGCTTTCATCATTATCTTCTGGGAAACAAGTTGATATTCCTTGTTGACCACCAAGCCCTAATATTTGGTCAATAAACCTTGCACTACAAAGGGAATCATGCCTTGTTTAGTTTCTCATGGTTATTGACTTTGAGGTAGCTTCACATTGATAGTGATAAACCAAAAAAAAAACACACATGCCCACCAATTATCAAGAATAACCATTGGAGAACCACATGTAGACATGCCAAATGATCTACCTGACTCATATTTGTCTGATCTAGAAGCTGGTCCAAAGTGATCAATACCGTTTGTCCCATCATGGATCTCATCATAAATATATGACCAAAGATCATAAGAGACTTGTTGCTTCAAGACTGTTCCATATCTTAGCAAGAAGCATATACTATTTTATTTAAGTCCCAAATGGTGGTTTCTTATGTTGTGTGAATGATGACCAATCAAGCTTGATAGCTGAAGCAAGTGAGGGCATTTTGGGATGACATTTCCCCAAAACCCATACATTACAAAATGTGTAGAGATCCAATGCATATCAACCTAATACAAAAAAGGATGTGCACATTTATGTGTCACAATGCACTACATGCCATATATAGCCACCAACTCAACATGCTACTATGTGCCAAGTTGCAACAACCACATGGTGCAAGCATATAATTTCCCATCTACATGACCACAATTTCCCAAAAGATGCTAATATGGAATGCCGGAAAACCTCAAAAGAGACTTGCCAAGACTATGTGCTAATAGGCAATCGACTCTCTGTAGAGGTGGGGACAGTTTCCTCAGACTCTATGTTCATGAGGATGACTATTTGCCAACCCTTGAGAGTGCACATGGGTGTCGCTAGAGAACATTTTCTCCTTCGAGAAATTCTTAAAATATATGATGAAATCTATCCAATTGCTACATACAATCAATGTGTACCACATGCATGTTTATGAAATGTCCAAGTTGGATTCCAATATGGAAATGTGTTCAAATCGCTTATCAACATGGGCACTTCATGCAATGCAAGTCCGCACTCCATTGCCCAATGAGATGTCCTCTCCAAACCACACAAGTTACATTGATAGTATCAATGGCACCCAAATCAATTATGGACATTTAGACACTTATTCCTTGATATACCATGATGAAGAATTGGCTGAACATATCATCCTTGGATAGGAATGGTTGATCAAGCATGCAGCTACTATTGACATGGCTAAGAGAATGTTTGACTCTACAAGCTGCACAAAAAAAGAATTGTGGCATCTTGAAGATAGTGAAGACAATGTCGCAAATGAACAAGAAGTGGAATACCTTTCAGCTCCACAATCATCTGATATCACTCCTCACTTCTCTGGACTCCTCTTAATTAGTCACATCGCACAGAGCTAGAAATGGAACTAGTACCAAGTACACAATGGGATACCGATCTGTTTCAATGTCTCATTCTCGTTCAATCAATCGACGACGAGCTATGCTATGGGCTATGTAGTGTACAAAGATTATGTAATTTGCTGCATCAGGCAAAAAGTTGCAAGTATTTTTTGTGCGTGTGTTGGAGACATCTTTGACTATGATTAAGAGATTGATTGAGATTAATCACTCACCTGGTTGTAACCATCTATTCACCCCTCCGAGATAGGCATCTAGCTACATTACAGAGTCATTGACAAATTAAAGTGTTCTGAATGGCTTTGAGAAAGTGTTGTGTATTGCTCTCAGAAAACTTTTGAGCTTCAGAGTGGAATAATGCCTTTATGGAGCACTAGTGGCACACAGCTATCCACATTTTTGTGTTGTAGTGCAGACTGTGCAGACATCAAAACAACTAGATAGAAACACACGGGGTGTGCCATGGGGGGCACAAGGGGGGATGGAGGGGGAGGGGGATCAAGCAAAGTAAAACATAACCAACCTACTTGTTGTCAACGAAACAAATAACTGCTGTCATGGCAGAAATTCAGAAAAAACAGACTATGGAACCCCAAGTTTACTCTAACAAATAAAAAGATGTTGAATATAAAAAAGAAAAACATGACCTACTTGTTGCCAACAATACAAAGGACTACTGTTATGGCAGAATTTCCAAAAAAAAACACTGGGATACCAAGTTTACTCTAGCAAATAAAAGACATTTACGTAAACATTGAATGATACGTCAAAAGGATTTAGTCATACCTTATGGGGACTGCTCAAGAAAAAAACAGTGAAATAGGTTGTCTAGCGGTTCTAGCTTCAGTGGCTGAGTCATTTCCCTCCCTTGCCAAGGCTGCGAGTACAATCCCTGTGCACTGCATTGGCAAGGCACCCATCATCCACAGGTTGGGGTGAGAAGTAAAACCAGTTCCCTTCAAAGATTAATTGGCCTTGGGTGCTCTCGTTGAAACCAGTCTTCTAGTCTGGCCTTAGGCTGTCCCTACCGAGTCTCTACCCTTAGCAGGTCTATTCATTCCTAGTAGGTGCTAGGTGTTCAATCCCTACTTGTGTGGGATTCAACTGGTCCCATGGATGCTAGGCCTCACCATTGTACTTTCAACTCAATTCAAGCTATCAGGAAGAGTAGTTCTCAAGATCAAACTTCCTTTATAAAAAACAGTGAACTATGCAGAGAATATTTGGTGGTGGTTAACACATTGAGCTCTGAAGTGATGGCCCAGCGTTTAACTTGATATAATTCCAGAAGTGACACATGAAAAATGCATCACATACATGCATTTCTAAAAAGTTGGCTACTCACATCTGCCGGATGAACTTTGAATTGATTAAACATGTTAAAAGAAAATGCAGGATTTTCCTGACACGATGTCTATAACAAACAAGAATCAAACATGTGTTAACACTGAAAAGCTCAGATCAAGAAACCTCAAAAACCTTGAAAGAATCAAGAAGACATTAGAAACACTTCTATACTCGAGAAGCACCATTGAAATACATAAATATTTAACAATGTTACCGTTCAATGCTTCAGATAAGTGTCACAAAACGCCTACATTTTCCAGCACACTGATATGATGGGTTAGGTTCAGGATGAGCTCTCATGAAGATACAAAAAAAAAGAACATCAGAAACATCCTTTCTTTTTACTGGTAACATGAAAGCTTTTACTGCTGGAGTCCACGAAAATTCTACAAAAGCCACGTCAAACCTTTTGAAACACTAGTTGTTAGCCACAAAAGACAGGTTGAATTGAAAATTTTCGTTCCAGTCTCCAATTAGGAGATCCCCTCTAAGAAGATCACACACACTAGCAGGGTCGATTGTGCTCTTGCTGATATCACCTAATGCTTCCTACCCAACTGTTAGATAATCAGGTTATGATCCTCCATCAGAATAATTTCATTGAATGTTTCAGTTTTACATTTATATAAAGGTGAGCAAGATATAGGCCCAACAAGCGTCTAGCATGCATGCACTTAGACAACAACCAATCATCTGTGTAGAGGAATGGAACTTTGCATGATCAGGTGAATGAACCTGTCTTGGCATGGATAGCTAACTACTAGGAGATTCTGAGTACCTGTTTGAAAGAAAAGGCAGATTATCATCCATGAGTAATAATTCATAAAATAAACTTTCAGCGTTCAGCAAAACAACCAATCACATATCTGATATACCTTTCTCCAGAAGAGTCATCACCATACGAAGAGGATCTCTCTCTACTCCTGCTGCCAGAATACCTGTGAGAGTTTACAGGAGACCCAGAAGGAGGCCGTTCCATATATTTTCTACTCTGGGAGCCAGAACTCCTTTCATTTGTTCTGTTTCCAGAATGATGTCTGCCAGGACTTAAAGATCTTGACCGAGAACCAGAAGGAGAGTAATGGTGTGATCTCTCATCAGGAGACCTACAACAATAAATCAAACTTTAAGTGGAACTGTTGAGCCCCTACTGCCCTGAAGAGAAAAGATGTCTGAATTGTCAAATAGCAGTGCTATCCTCTGAATTGTTTAATGCACCCAATCTGGTTATAATTTTCCTTTCTGAGGATTGAATTTCCATGTAGACGACTACATTTTGTTCATATGATTAGATTAGATTTCCATGTAGTCTACGTATTGCACACTGGGGAAATTCACCCAAACTTTGGTATGAAAGAAATATGACATACATTTACGATATACTGTCACTGTTAAGTATGGCAAGTACTCATGGTGCTTGGGACAGGCTGAATGCTTTTGAATCTATTGTGTTGATTTTGCTTTCTACTTACAGTATGCTTTAATAGTCTAGGCCTTTGATTCCGTTTCAATTTATGTAGCTATCCAGCCTTACAATTCATGATCTCATGTGACTGCCGCCTTCAAGAGGGACCAATTTTTACTATAGAAGCTTTGACACGAGAAGCATGTGATCTATTTTCTATGATGAACCATGAGCTTTCTACTCAATAGATGATTTAGAGACAAATATGTGCATTGGACACGAGCATTAAGTTGATTCTAACTATTGCATAGGTATAGGAACTAGTCGTCAGTTATTCCTATGTGGATCTGACCATGTTATGAGATATGTCGAGGGTGGACTTAAGAGATACCTTGCAAACGGTGTTAACCAAGGCGACCATTATCCTTGGATTTACGAGGCATGCTCTCCTTAGTTCCACACCGCACAGAGATCTTGAGTGCATTCTCTTGTTCAAAGTACTACCAGTGGAGAGCGAGCATCACTATGGACTCTTATCATGAGATGGTTTTTAACCTTGTATGGGTCACGATGCCATTGTGATCTTCACGAGACGAATCACGTTATGGTGATGGTCCTAGTCATTAGTCCCATCGTTAGATATAGTGGGTTTTGCCCACGTTCTTATGGAACTGTTATGTTCATTGCATAATGAACCTGAAAGGAAGTTGTTGTTGGGGTAAAGGTCCTAAATGACCCCCTTATTTGTACACATTTGTATAGGCCTTTTATAAGGCTTAATGTACTCATTATTTATTCTTTTGGCCAAGTTCAATGTGAACTTGGCCAGGTCCTATAAAAGTGAACTCAAATAAACTTAGGGCTCACTTCTTTCTTTAGTGAAGCCCCCAAACAGGCTGCCTCTCTCCAAATTCGAATTTCTCTCTCTCCATCTCTGTCTATCTGCTGCGTGGGCTGCTCCTTGCACCTCCAGCCCTTCTACTCAGCCAAAGGGGGGTATTACCACAGCTGCTGCATCACCTGAGCACATCTCCTCAGCTCAACAACTGGTATCAGAGCCTATATTGGGCCTCAAATCTGCTGCGCAGGTTCTCTACAGCAGCATACACTCACCATTTGGCAAAATCATCAAGTTTCATCGCGAAGAAAGGGTCCAAAATCTGCTGTACCATCATTTTCAGTGATGTTCCAGCTTTTTGTCGCGAAGAAAGTGATTTTTCTCTGATTTTATCGCGAAAAACAGGTGTTTTTCAGCAAAATCTCAAAGTTTCCAGCAAGAACAGGTGTTTTTCAGCAAAATATCAGATTTTCCAGAAAATTTCTGAGTTTTTGCAGGTCTTCTCACTCTCAACTGGCTGAGCACACATAGTGGGAGATACATTTTGCTATAATTTCTATAGTTTCAACAAAATTGACCTATGTATGAGAAGTTGTGGAGTATTTTGCCATAATTTCTTGTAAAACAGTGGCAAAAATTGGGGCTTTTGCTCCTACATGCATCTAAAGGCTGAGTATTAGCCTTATGTACATTCTTGAGGTTAAAAACAACAAAATTAGTTGTTTTTGAGCATAAATTGAGTTTCTGAAATTCTCTGCGAAGAAAATTCAGAGATCAGTTTTGTGCCCAGAATCATCCCATTTTTGTCCCAAATTGCTTCTGTGACCGTTTGGAGTTGTAGTGCATCATTTTTGAAGGCTGCACTTTGATTTTGGTGCATTTGCCCAAAATTCCAGCAAGTTTTTTCATTGTGCAACTATGGCGTCATCCTCCTCAGATGTGAAGAATCTATTTGAGATTCGACGGTTTGAGGGAACAGGTTTTAACTTATGGAAGGAGAGAATTCAGGGAATCCTCTTCTTGAAAGATTGTAAGAAGATTGTGACAGGGCATTGGAGGCAGAGAAACCAGAGGACATGTCGGAAGATGCATGGTTTACTTTGAACAAGAAGGCCATTATATACATTAAGATGGCTGTATCCGATGAGATTCTAGTAGATCTCAAAGGTTTGACCACTGCTTTTGAGTTATGGGCAAAACTCAAGGCGACGTATGAAAATACTACGCCTGTTAACCAAGTACAACTGATGCAGAAGCTTGTTGGCAAGAAGCTTGTTGGCATGCAGCTTGATGAGTCCAAGAGTGCAGCTGAACACTTGTCATCATTTACAGGTACTTTGTCACAGTTGCAGGACTCAGGAATGCCTCCTTTCGATGATAAGCTTAAAGCCATTTTCTTGCTTATGACATTGCCTGACTCTTGGGAGACATTGGTAGTCTCATTGTCCAATAACCCCAACTTGACTTTTGATGGTGTTAGGGGTTCTATTCTTAATGAAGAGATCAGGAGAAAAGCAGGTGGAGAAGGAGGTAGCTCAGCCAACATGGTTAGAGGCAGGACAGATAAGAAGAGTAATTATGCACAGAGGAATAAGAGTAAAAGCAGGGAAAGGGGGAATAGCAGCAAAGGCAAAAGCAATGATGTGACATGCTATCAGTGTGGCAGGAAAGGTCACAAGAAACCCAATTGCCGCTATTACAAGCAGAGCTTGATAAAAGAATTCTGGAGATAAGAAGAAGGACAGGAAAGAAGACAAGACTGATGCACAGGACAGCCAAAAGGACAAGGAGAAGGCCAATGTGGCTTCATAGAGGAGCTGTCAGATGCAGAGGACATTTTATGCGCTACTTTCTCAACTGATGACACTCATGCATTTGATCCTTCTCTAAATGGTCATGCACAGGACATGTCAATCACTAAGAGTGATGTCATAGATGCTTTGCTGACCGTCAATGATGCATTGGCCCAGACTTGGATAGTAGATTCTGGTGCTTCATTCCATGTGACTCCTATCAAGGAGTGTTTTTCTACTTTTATTGCAAGCAACCATGGCCATGTATACCTTGGAAACAATCATGCATGTTCCATTGAGGGTATTGGCACAGTGCATTTCTCTACAAATGGCACTAATGAGTTGGTCTTGCATAATGTGCGTTATGTACCAGGGATCAAGAAGAGCTTGCTTTCTGTGGGTCAAATGGATTTGCATGGTTATAGCATTCTTTTTGAGAAAGGATCATGGAAAATGACTAAAGGTTCAAGGCTGATTGTGAAAGGCCCAAAGAAGGGAACTCTCTATTGCTTGCATGGAAAGGCCTTATCAGGCAAGTTCAATGCTTTGGCTCAAGTTCACTCCCATATGGAGTTGTGGCATAAGAGACGTGGCCATATGAGCCAAAAGGGTCTCACTAGGCTTTGTAACTTAAAGAAGCTTGATGCTAAAGGCACAAAGCTTGACTTTTGTAATGAATGTCAATATGGAAAGCAAGTAAAACGTTCCTTTTATTCTGGTGTGTCTCGTAAGTCTTGTGTACTTGATCTTGTTCATTCTGATGTATGTAGCATGCCCACCAAAGCTATGGGGGGTGCTTTATATTTCATCTCCTTTGTTGATGATTTTTCTAGAAAAATTTGGGTTCAATTGCTTAAATCAAAGGATGAAGCATTTGCTGCGTTTAAGCGTTTTCATGCATTTGTGACCACCCAAACAGGTAGAAAGCTGAAATGCTTGCGTACGGACAATGGTGGTGAGTATACAAGTGCTGAATTTCAGAAATTTTGTGAAAATTTGGGCATTAAGAGGGAGCTTACTGTTCCATACAGCCCCTCTTCTAATGGTGTGGCTGAACGTTACAATAGGACACTTTGTGAGAGGGTGAGATGCATGCTGTCCACAGCTAATCTCCCTCATGGATTTTGGGGAGAGGCACTCAAAACTGCAGTACATGTGTGCAATAGATCCCCTCACATGTCTTTAAAAGGTGACATCCCTGAAGAGGTTTGGTCTGGCAAACCTGCTTCATATGATCACTTACGTGTCTTTGGCTGCGAGGCGTTTGTGCATATAAGGCCTGAGCTGAGAAACAAGCTTGATGCTAAGTCCATTAAAGGCCTCTTCATGGGATATGGTGAAGAAGGTGAAATGGGCTACAGGATTTGGATACCTCAGCTCAAGAAGGTCGTACGCAGCCGGGATGTTGTTTTTAATGAGTCAAGGCTGCTTCAAAACAATTGTGCCTCAAAAGATAACCATAAAAGGGGAAGATTTCAGCATGACCAGCCACCTGTTAGGTCCAATTTTGACCCTCAGGATGCACCACAAAGGACTGAAAATGTTGACGATCCAGTGGTTTTTGAGCCAGAAGATGTTGGACAGCAAAATGAGGCTCCTGAAGGGCATATGCAACCGAATAATAATGCTGAAAATGGTGCTGGAAACAATGGACAGCAGCATAATAATAATGATTTGATCATACCACCTGATGTAGACCCATTGCCTGACAATGTGGATCATTGGGTGAGAAGATCTACTCGTCTTAGAAGGAATGTGAGTAGATTTGATCCTTCATTGCATTACATTTTGTTGACAGATGAAGGTGAGCCTCTCACATACAAAGAGGCAAAGGCATGTGAACACAGCAGCAAGTGGGAGCTTGCTATGCAGGAAGAGATTAAAGCTTTGCATGCTAATGATACTTGGGATTTGGTTGAATTACCCAAAGAAAGGAAAGCCATTCCTAACAAATGGGTGTATAAAATCAAAACAGTTGATGGAAAACCCAAGTACAAAGCGAGGCTGGTTGCAAAGGGATATGCCCAGACCAAAGGCATAGATTTCCAAGAAGTATTCTCTCCTGTGGTGAAGATGACCACTTTGCGAGTGTTATTTGCAATAGTAGCTGCTCTTGATTTGGAATTAGACCAAATGGATGTACATACAGCTTTCTTGCATGGTGATGTTGATGAAGAGCTTTACATGAAACAGCCAGAGGGGTTTGTTATTCCTGGAAAGGAACATTTGGTATGTAAGCTCAATAGAAGCTTGTATGGGCTGAAACAAGCTTCTAGACAATGGTACAAGAAGTTTGATGCTTTCATGCTCAAACAAGGGTATAAAAGAAGCCATGTTGATCACTGTTTGTATACGAAAACTGATGTAGATGGCAGCCCTATTATTCTTGTCCTATATGTTGATGATATGTTGATTGCTGGTAAGAAAAGAGACACCATTGATGCTCTTAAACAGCAGCTGAAATCTGCTTTCTCAATGAAAGACCTTGGGGCAGCAGAGCATGTCCTTGGAGTGAGGATTAGAAGACAAAGGGACCAGCACATATTGTATTTGTCGCAGGAAAAATACATTGAAAAGGTGCTGGACAGATTTAACATGGCTGATGCAAAGCCTCTTGGAGTGCCATTGCAGCCATATGTTAAAGTTTCCAAGGAAGATTGTCCCAAAACACAAGAAGCAATCAATGACATGCAAAATGTGCCTTATGCTTCAGCTTGTGGCTCACTTATGTATGCTATGGTTGCAACTAGGCCGGACATTGCCCATTCAGTGGGAGTTGTGAGCCGGTTTATGGCCAATCCAGGCAAAGCTCATTGGAAAGCAATAAAGTCCATTTTGAGGTACTTAAAGGGGACCAAAAATAAATGCATTTGCTATGGCAAAGACCCATTGGAGCTGAAAGGCTTTTGTGACTCTGACATGGCTGGTGATGTGGATACACGTTAATCCACAAGTGGATACATATTCACTCTTGCAGGAGGTGTTGTTTCATGGTGCTCAAGGCTGCAAAAGATTGTTGCTTTCTCCACTACAGAGGCTGAATACATTTCAACCACTGAGGCTTCCAAGGAAGCCATATGGTTGGCACGATTATGCAGTGAGTTTGGCTTATCAAGGCACCTATGCTTGGCTGTGATAGCCAGAGTGCCATATGTTTGGCAAAGAATGCCATGTTTCATGCACGCACTAAGCATATTGATGTGCGATATCACTTCATTCGAGAAGTGCTTGAGGATAGCCTTATCACACTTGTTAAGGTTCATACATCACAGAATCCTGCAGATGTTCTCACTAAGTGCTTGTCTAAAGCACAACATGAGCTATGTATACAGATGGTGGGAGTCACGTAGCTTAAAGGCGTCATTTATGCCTTTAAGTGGGAGGTTGTTGGGTAAAGGTCCTAAATGACCCCCTTATTTGTACACATTTGTATAGGCCTTTTATAAGGCTTAATGTACTCATTATTTATTCTTTTGGTCAAGTTCAATGTGAACTTGGCCAGGTCCTATAAAAGTGAACTCAAATAAACTTAGGGCTCACTTCTTTCTTTAGTGAAGCCCCCAAACAGGCTGCCTCTCTCCAAATTCGAATTTCTCTCTCTCCATCTCTGTCTATCTGCTGCGTGGGCTGCTCCTTGCACCTCCAGCCCTTCTACTCAGCCAAAGGGGGGTATTACCACAGCTGCTGCATCACCTGAGCACATCCCCTCAGCTCAACAGTTGTTAGTGATCTGACAACTCTTAGCACTCGATTCCCATTGGAAGACCTGTTAGTTATTCCCGAAAGAAAGTTATGATATCAACACAAAAGGGAGTTGTGTTGCCCTCCTGAATTCTCTAGAGGTGTTATTTATACTAATCCAAAGATCATTTATAGGTCGAAGGATTGATACTATACAAACCCTCGATCATTGAGAACATACTGGTGGTGTAATGATCACATGTTTGATGATGCCAATTTATCATGGATGGTATAGAATTCAAGGATACCTATGTAGACATGACCGTTATGGAGCCAGATATATTATAAAGGATGTTGCCCTTGATGATAACACTCTTGGCCCCTTATACCTATATCGGTAGCCCCTTGGACTTTTACCCAAGAGCTATTACCCGCAAGAGCATGCCCCATTCTCATGCCTACAGATGGTATGGTTGCACCCGACATACAGTCCAATTGGGTGAGTGAATTTTCACACTTGTTATATGCTCATATAGTATTCGATATTGGTTGTTGTATAGCTAAGCAATACCGATATTTAATTATGAGCTAATCTTTTCCTGGACCACATGACCTAGAGGTATGGAACCTTAGTCTATAACAAAGACTCCTTGAAAGCAAGAATTGTTACAAAGGGAGATGAAGAGCATGGCAAAGACAGCTTGGCACTATGTTGTCTTCAAGGCAATGCACTAATCTACATATTATTTGCACCATACGTGCACACCTTTGTGGGGCTCGAGGATGTACCTTAGGGTGAACCGATATCCTCAAACCATTCAAACTGATGTGTGCAATGATGATCTATATTTGATGATTGATTGTTGGTGTATTTTAGAAGTCATATATAACTTGAGGAATCACTCACATCCTCGTTTTTTGATGGCTTTCAAATTGATGACTTGGACAAGTAGCTTGATCCCACAACAATTCGCCATTTGGAAGCTTGAGCAAGTACCTTTGTTCCACGACAATTGGCTTGCTTGAAAACTCGAACGCGACAATTTTTTGTGATACCCCCACTAAGGAGATCTAAGCTCGGAAGATATTACCCCCCATGTCCCACTAGAAACCGATTTGATTCGAGACCAAAGGAAGAGGAAGTCCTATGGGACTTCTTATCTCGAGTATCTGATCAATGGAGGCACTTGCTTGAGTCTAATTTGACTTGGCAATCAAATAGGTTGACAAGGGATTGGACTTTGGTTTTACTGAAGGAAATGGTTGAGGACAACAATTAGAAATAAGGGGGGAAGTGTTGAATCCCCAAAACCAAAGGACATCTAGATAGGCGCATGTAGTAAGATAGTCCAACCAAATATGAACCGACCGCCTACTATACATTGGGACACCTCATTTGAGCCTATAAATAGGACCCATTGGCTCATTTTTTAGGGATTCCTTGCATGAGGTACTTGGACTCTTGGCCCTTGGGGATAGCCTCGTCACACATTCGAGTGGGGGGATAATGGTATGGGACACCTATCCCTTGGAGGTGACTTCCCGCTTGGCAAGTTGGCTAGCAAGCTCCCATGTTTGGAGATGAGCTGGTATAAGCTCAACTAGGAGGTGAGTCTTATGTCCTCCATTATTGTTTGTGAATATGGCTTATGTCTTGACTTGTCAAGCAAGAAGGATCCGTGAGGATCTAACCCTCTCCCTCCCTCTCCTCTCCCCTCTCTCGGTATAACTTCATGGAATAATATGTCCAATTAGACCAAAAGCTTACTTCATTTTGAAAATATGTAGGTGCTTGCTATATATGGAGGGGGGTATTACGTATGTGTTTTTATTCTTGAAGGGATAATATTTAGCAAGATGGATTCAGATGCGATTGTATGCTCATGGAAGTTAACCAAAAGACACTATGCATAGAATGAAACAATACTTTGACATCCATGATTTTCAAGGGACTCGAAAGCAAGTGCCCCACCTAGTAAAAATAGAATGTGTTTCCCAAAGATTGCTTCGACACTCTTGTTTCCTTCATATACACTCCACAATTTTCAAACCCAATGTCATATGAGGAAGATATTGTTGCTTTGTGCTTTTATTCAGCAGTATGAATGTTGAATGTGTAGCTACAATGTGCCTCCTCTTTGAGAGGAGCAAAAGGTTATTCCCACTTTCCCATGTACGGATAACCCTTTTGATGTGGTTTCCTTGGACAACAAAGGGACATGTAAAGGCTAAAGCTATTTTTCTCCCATTGGAAGGGTTATTATTGTATTTTTCAAAAAATAACTATTGTTGGTGTTTTGTGTCTTCTCACGAGAGTTCAACTCCTCCTTGACAAAGGTATACTGATTGTTGGAGTTTGAGGTCTACAAAAGCGGACGAAAAACACAAGGAAGAAGAAGAAGAAGCTTCGAGCACAACACACGATACTGAAGGTATTACCAAGTGAATGTACAAGGACAAGTAACCCATTAGGATTACATGCATATATACAAGCCAAGGGCACTTTTTTCGCTCTTTAGGCTTGTATATATGCAAATAATAAATATATAAATACATGCATGCATATATATACACACACACACACACACATATATATATATATATATATATATATATATATATATATATATATATATATATATATATATATATATATATATATATATATATATATGTGTGTGTGCATATAATTAGCATATTTTTGCTTACTAGTAGATGAGGTCCATTTACCTTTGCCTTTCTGACTAGCTAAGAAAGCTTGATCTGCAACACGCATAATGGACCTATTTTGCCTAGACTAACCTTCTACCATAAAACAAAGACTAACTCCTCAAATGTTAAGGCATTTGGATTGCCTTTCATCATCAACCGAAGAGTAGAAGCAAAACTTCAAGAAGACCATTAAGAATAGTATGCATAAGTGAACTATCTGGTAAGACTTCATCTACAAAAATCAAATGCTCCTTCAAATCTTTGATCTTTGCCAAAAAAATGTCCATAGAATATTCTTCATTCATATGCTCACTACTATTTTCAAAGGTAAGCAACATGAGCCTCATTTCTTGCTTGGTGCAAAGTGGAAAGTGTATCCAAAGCATCCTTTTCTGTTTTGCAAGATCAAATGTGAGGGACAATGACATGTTTGACGAACAAAGCTATCAATGCATGTGCAAGAGCATCTCTGCCATCCCAACAAAGTTGAACAGAATTACCCTCTCGAGCTTTGCTAAACCTATGGCAGACTTCGATACGCCAAACCTGTATATATGTTTGGCACAAAAGGACGAAATTGTCTCAGTATGCTCACCAATTTTCATGCAATTTTGAGACTATGGCCGGAGGGGTGTCAACAACCTCCTAGATGAAATGGTGACGTGCTCTGATACCAACCGTTGGAGTTTGAGGATGAGGAAACACACAAACCAAACAAGGAAGAAGAAGCTTGGAGCACAACACACAATATTGAATGTATTACTAAGTGAATGTACAAAGATAAGTAACTTGTGAGGGTTATAAGAGTATATACAAGCCGACGGGAAAAAACCTCCTAAAGAGGGAAAAAAGTGCCCCAGGGATCCTAAGTATGTTCACACACATCGCTACTCAAATATATCAACAGTAATGACATGTTAGGTTGTTATGCCTCTCACTTGTGTAGATATATGTAATTGGATCCTTTGTTTCAAGAGGAAACTTATAATTCTAAAGGAAGGGGAAACTTGTAATTCTAACAGATGATGGTTGCCTTACCAAAAGAATAAGGAAAAGCAATTGGTTTCCCAAAAAAGAAAACCAATGTAGCTAACCCAGAGAAAAGAAGAACAAACATACTTGAGCACCAACACCAGTTGACAGAGAACTTTCTCAGCAAATTTGGCACACAATTTTGTTGACAAAGAACTTTCTCAGCAAATTTGGCACACAATTTTGCAGTACAGATTAAATAACAACTTTACTCACAATTAAATTAAATATTCTTCACTAAGAGGAGTTTCAAAACTATATATCTGAGAGCAATAGATATGTTATTTTGCCTACCTAGAGTATCGATGCCATCGAGGTGGTGTCCGAGATCGAGAATAAGATCTTGAACGATCTGAACACATAAGAGAAGCATGTTATTAAAAGTTGGAGGAAATCATAAACATGCTTAAAAGTTAAGAAAGCTTACCACGGTGATACACTCTCCCATTATCTTCAGAAAAGCCTCGACTTCTAAAAAATCAAAGTGAGAATTATTCAACAGTTCTAAGTCATTCACAAGTAAGCTGATTGTCATGCAAAAATAAATGCTCCGAAGAAGTAAACAAAGGTACCTTAGCCTTTCTTTGTTTCTCATTTCATAAGGCTTTTTTCTGTTTTCCTCAGCAAAAATAACTGTTAACTCACGCCCACATAATATCTGATGATTCATATGATATTGTGCCTCCTCTGCATCATAAGGATCCAGGTATTGCACAAAACCAAACCCACGAGGTTCTCTGCATGTATCAACAGTCAATTTAAGTAGGAAACAGCAATATACCAAAGCCTTTCACAGTCCTGCTCTAAGGGTCAAAATATTTGACTGCCAAAGCAACCTGAGACCAGTCACTCTTCCAATAAAAGAATGGGAATCAAGACATCTCATCCTAACCTTGCCAAAGCCTCTAGTGAGTGCCTGCTCATCTACATGAGAGACTTCAAAATCTTCATCTTGAAGTAGATGAGAGAAAGACTTCAAAATCTTCATTTGAAATAAGAGAATGAGGAACTTGAAATGAATTCGTTGCAAGCTATATCTTCCCACCAAATCTTCAAAAGGGCTTTTCTTCAGAAACTTCTTCCACACCATCTATACAGTCTTGCAGAACAAATGTTAGGAAGGGAAACAAGAGCACCAAAATTCACAACTCATCCCAGTAACATATGGCACACCTCGGCAACTCTATAAGAGAGCAATGATCAGGACATTACAATTTACAGGAGAATCAATACTTCCACCGTCGCAGCAAACCACAAAAAATAACTATCTCAAAAAAATACTACAGATAAGATGCATACGTCAGCAAGGTATAATATTGTGCTTTCTTCAAGGTCTTCATGCATTGGAGAGAGCTATTGACTGACTTTTTCTGACACTCATCAGCTCCCCATGGCAAGGCGAGAGAGAGTTAAAGCTCTTCTATGTATGCATGAAATGTAAGTTTGAGAATATGCACCCTTCAGCTAATCAATCATATCATTATTCCTGATCCACAATTAACAATAAAAACATTGCAGACTTTTGAATTTTTGCATGATGATGATTAATGTACTTGAATTTCTAACACTTGTTAAGTCAGAAAAAATACCCAGTGTAATAATCTTTCGGAAGATAGATATCCCTCAAAGGTCCAAAACGTTTGAATGGACCTCGAAGGTCCTCTGCCCTGCAAAATTAAAAGGTTCCTTTTGAGTTTGATGGATCAAAAGTAGATACAAGAATGATACTGACACAAAAAAATCATCTCCTCAATGTTAAAATACCATGATTACTACACTTAAAGCCAGAAGAATACTTCGATAAATACCCGGAGCTGCAATTTACAAGTGAACCAAATAAGAGGCATACATCAAGAAGTGTAGCATACATCATTTTAAGATGTCTTACGAATAGATT
>CM035444.1:7406305-7468805 GCA_020310875.1 Ceratopteris richardii
CAAAAGTTATATTTCATAAAATGCATGTCATTACTTATATGTGTGTGTGTCTGTGAATATGTGTGTGTGTGTCTGTGAATGTGTGTGTATACGAGTTAATACACATTGGGACTTGCTCAAATGATGTGAATTCACCTTATTTGCCTTTATTTTAAGAGCACGTTTCATTTTCTTCAAAATTCTCTCTTATGGGGCGCACATGAGGCTCTGGCGACCGGAAGTTCGATCATAAAGGCAGCTTTTTGCCAGCGTGGAAATGTGTGTCCGGTGAGAGATAGGGTGACGGTGACCCAAATGAACTGTGACCCGGCTGATTTTTTTTCGTTTGGTCACCCCTTTCATTCGGTCACCCCTTTGGTTTATTTGCGCTTAGTATACAGTAGTTGTTGAGATTACAAAAAATCCTAATTATCACGAGGAAAATTTTGGATTTTTGTTGTGAGTAATCTACATTTATTTGGATTACTTTCATCGTGGTTTTGCATTGTCTCTGCTTGCCTATTCTTACGTACAAACTTCATCTTTTGTTCTGTGCAACTAGAGCACACGAAACTTCTTACAGAACGCTCATCTTTTGTTATGGATAAAGAGCAATAGTGTAAAGTTAACCGGAATGCATAAATATGTTTGATCTTGTTCGCTCATGGTCAAGATGATTCAACCTCAAAAGGTTGATGTTGGTTCAATCAAATGAATTTAGGCAAATCACTCGAAGATTTTGACAAATAAATTTAACGACTTGAAGCACATGATTATGAAACTAGTTTTTTGTAGCTATTTCCCACGATTTAGTTCAAAATTTGAAGATCTAATACAACAAAGGATGCATCGGAAGCTAATGTACCAACTAAATAATTATTCAATTGAAGCATGTAATGTGTCTCCATGTGTGTCCCTTTTTTTTAGAGTATACTATCATGTCAGACATTGATCCAGAGGGATCATGACATTGGTCCATAGGGATCATTCCATGTGTGTGAGAGACAAGGGCCATCCATAGCTAAGTTCCCAAGCTCGGGGGATATCCTAAGATATTCAGTAGCAATAGAAATGAGTGTTGCATGATGTACACATGGCAGCACTAGACCATTTCATATCATTGCTATTTTTAGAATACAAGAGGGTATATATAGATGGGAGGAGAGTTACACAAACATCATTCAAGTCTCACACTTTGTATTAAAGCAAAAGCTAAATTTAGAAGCATTTTTGGTTCGTGTGTGTTTTCTTTCCACTGTTCTTTTTGCATGATATTTGATCATCGTGGTTTTCCATTGGGAGAGCTATTGTGGAGTGTCTCCATCGTCAAACTCCTGTGCAGACATTGGAGCAAAAGATTTTGTAGAAGCGAACCCATGAGACCCGCCTCTGAAGTGTATCAGCACACAACTTAGAGAGAGAGAGAGAAAGAAGAGGTTCTTTCTTCACTCTTCCTCTATGTTGAATAACCCACAAAGACCACACTCTATATGTACTCGCCCTCAGCATCCACACATGGAATACGGAATAGTCTACACATGCATGCACGCATCCGAGCCTCGAGGAGAATTCCTCAATGATAAAAACTCAATTTTCTTGGTGAAGTCATAGTTATAAGCTTACCAATTTGGCTAATTAAGCCTAATTCTTTCCACTTTTTTGGATATATCTTGAGCATCCAACCTCCAAATTTAGAGATCTTTGATGTTCTGATTGCTCTTTGAGAGCCCTTTCCAAAGAGTGGTTAGAAGGCATCTTTTGGATTTAGTTTTTGCCTTCTTTAGAGCTCTGAGTTTGACCATTTGTCGTCATCGATCCTCGTTCGAGCATCTTCTTGATGCAATACCTATTGAGCAATTCTTGGAAAACTACAAGGGATGAGTTTGGATCATCTCCAGCACCTACACACACCCACATATTATCTCTTGGGCCTTCATATAAGTTTTTTTGTCAATTATTATGCATTCCTGGTTTCTTTTTGCTTCATAACACATAAAGAACATGCAATTTTGCATAGCATCTATAGTATACGCATAGTAAGGACGTTGTATAGTATTGTACGGTGCATGAATTGTGGTTTTGCAGGAACAAGTGAGTATTTTCTTGCAAGTTTCATGAGGAAAAGACAAGAAATTTGTCAAGGTGTGTAATCCCCTTCAATCTATTTGTAGTTAGATTGTGTCTGTCGACATTGTTACCACGAAAATTGCTTGTTGAGTACTTAGTATAAATTTTTTCAATTTTCAAATTTATGTCATTATGCTACCGAAATTTCTAGAATTCATGATCCATATGCATTAAAGGATACAAAACATACTAAAAGTTTCTTGTTTTACCATTTTTATTTGAGTAAGGCTTGTTTCTTGTTTATTTTCTGTTGCCATTTACTTATTCTATGCATACATCGAGCGTACTATTTGAAAAACACAAAAAAAATATAAAATAGAAAATCATAAATTGACCAAAACCCATATCCTAGCATGGAACCAGGACCATCATCACCTACTAGGACCGATACACTCATGGAGGAGCACCCCGTGGATCCCATTTAGATCATGAGTAATAGGATTACCAATCCAGAGAGTGCACTCCATGATATCTTGGAACACATCTATGGTTCCAAGAAAGAGGAAGATATGCATGATCCTGAATTGCCTGGGATGGAGGTAGATGCTCCAGATGAACATCAAACTCCAGAGGTCCCTAGAGATAACATCCTAGTCTGAGAGGCCAGATGGAAGCTTAAGGATCTTAAGTTGCCCAGATACCATGGCTCGATCAGTGCTAGGACTATTGATGTTCTTGAGCAATGGTTGAGCAAGTGGGAGCAGTGCTTTTGCTTATGCCATATCATGGATGATAGGCATAAGATTCAATAGGCCACGTATAACCTTATGGACATCGCCCATAGGTGGTGGTGTAAGATTGAACAAGATAAAAAAGAGCCCACGACTTGGGATCAGTTCAAGATCTTGTTCTATAATAATTTCGTACCACATGGTGAGAGGTTTAGAGTCCATAACACTTGGTTCTTCATTAGTCACAAGAATTGAACAGTTCAAGAGTACTCGGATAAGTACAAAGAGGTGCTTCTTAAAGTACTTGATAGTATCCCAGAGTTTCTTCAGGTCCACAAGTTTATCTTGGGACTTAGATAAACTATTAGACCTTTGGTGAGGAAGGAGAGATTCCAGTCCTTGGCACAGGCCAAGGAGATGGCTTTAGTCTATGCAGATGGCCATAGGGGCATAGGCTCCCAGGGTTAGAGGTCCTCATGGCCTAAGGTAAGTCGATCAGTGCATGAGGACCTCTAGAGAGCACAACCTTCTAGAGAGGCTAAGTAGGTGCATATGATCAAGACAGCTGCAAGAAGTAAAAGGAAGTTATCTGCTCTGGCTGAGAGGGCTTATAATAAGTCTATTCTTACCCCTCGACAGAAAGAGAAGGCAATGAAAGAGGGGTTATGCTATGGGTGTTTAGGGCAGCACCTATTCAAGGACTCTCCTGAGAAAAAGAAGATAGCAGCCACCATAGTCATAAATCCCATTCAAGTCAGATGATGAGGACTTTGGAGATTCCCCATCCCCAATGTCATCTCCCATAGTGGTTATGACGGTCATGATGAAGGTCCCTACTGTGTCAGATGTTGTGCTTTCGCAAGTGGCACAGAATGGATATTAGTTCCCATATACAAAACTCATTGTCATGAGGGGATTCGTGGTAGGATAGCCTATCAAGGTACTCTTTGACACTAGGTCAACACATAATGTCATTAGTTCCTAACTAGCCAAGAGGTTAGTAGCAATTGCAACTCCCATGCCTGAGTCCAAGATAGCCTTGGTGGGGCTCATGCCATCGTGACTGCTCGATTAGTTGGACCATCGTGATGGTTCGAGACCATCACGACGGTTCAATTGGACCATCACGGCGGTCCCAAACCATCACAATTATCTCAAGCCACCGTGATTGTCCACTTAAAATGCCAAAAGTAGGGTTTGATTTTTTGGGCTATTTTGAGTGAATTTTGAGTGATTAGGCATCTTGGAGACCCCTTTCACCCATATTTGAAGAAAAGCCTGACTACCATTTTTACCCTCGAGAGCCTGAACGTCCATAACTTTTTCATTCGAAGTCCATTTTTTGTGCTCTAGGGCTCGTTAGAAAGCTCGTTTTTAGTTCTACATGAGCTCAACTATTTTTTTTTTCAAGGATAACGTGTTGATATTTGGACAGGACAAAGTGAGGTTAACCCATTTGTGGGACTAGGAAAGCAAGGGGGCATTTGGGAAATTTGGCCAAAGGAAAAAAAGGGACCCATAAAGGTGTATATATCAAAGTGCTTGATCACTAATTTAAGAATTGGTCTAAAGTTTGGATTTGTACAGGTCGAGCAAGATCTATCTAAGGGCAATCAAGGAAAGTCAAGTGGTGTACGCAAGGCTTCCGAAGCGTGACTTCTTGGGCACCAGAGTGATCATTGAAGCTGACTCGAGATTGGAAGAATACTCAACCCCCTAAGTCAATTATTATCTTAGGCTAAACATCTAGCATTGTGGATTAAATTAGGACGAAGATAGGAACACATCAAGTCCAAAAGTGTGCGATACGAAAAACCTAAAGGAAAGAACTTAAGTCTGATGGAACGAGAACGCAAGTACAAAACGAAGAGTCAATTCTTGACATATACATTGAGACAAGACAAGAATTTAAAAGAGTTAAAAATAAAACAAGTGACCTGGAAGAAAGAAGCATTAGTAACTAGAAAGTGTACTAAGAGGTCAAGGAAGACAAATTCATGAACCTTAGATCAAGAAAGCATATAGCTAAGTTAGACCGAGGAAGCCTTAGATCTTCAGAAGCAAGTGTAGGAACTACTGCACATTCGTGGGCACAACAATTGAATAGTTACACTTACGAGTTGGGATCAGATACCAATGATTCAGAAATGGCTTTTAGCACAGAAAGACCAGAAGGAGGGTTAAACATAGCATACTTGGAAAGACCTAAAGGACCCTACAAAACTCAATTAGAATATGTCTGAACCAACCACCTAGGTGCTCGCATCTATGAGGATGGTTTGCAAAGATCAGTGGTTCACTTGCATAACCCTGACCAACCCATTAGATTGGAATGTTCAGTGGTGAAATTCGAGAAAGATGCTTACATAGACAAAGAAGGAACAATCTACATCATAAGTACTCAATCTAATCATACCAATGAGTTTGGTGTAGTAAGTCCTGATACGGAAGCAAGAACCCAAGGAAAAGAACCACTAGAAGATGAACCCAGGACACCTTGAGGGAAATCTGTAATGATAAGAGTACTAACGCCAGAATGGGTTCCTCAAGATAATAGAAGCATTGAGTTGTTCTTGAACAAGGACACTAATGAAGCGTTTTGGAGATACAAAATGGAACCACCTAGTGAGGTAGGCTCCATTACGATTTACGAATTCAAGGACCCTGATACACCTAGCAAGGTAGTGTACTTGGACGATACCTCAGAATGAGTATTTGTAGTGTCAGATCATGCAAGACATTCCTATACATGGAGAGGCGAGTTAGTATTCCCCCCATCACGAGCAAATGTAAATGCTAGTCATCAGGGTGCCGAGATATCCTTAGCCCATTGTACTCAAAGAGAGAAGAATAAAGAAAGACCGAAAGTAAGTTTCACTCACCCCATAGGGAGGGATAGACCCACCATGGGCACCGATAGATTGGAATGACAAAGGGAACTAAGAATACTAGGTGGTAGATATGATTTTCCTCTACCAAGACCACGTGAGCATCCAAGGATACTAAGACCCACTCAATAAGTAAAGCCGATGAAAAATTACTTTGATGGGATAGGAGATCTCTATGACCATGTTGCAAATTTTAAATAGGTATTGCGCGCGGAGCAAGTAGAGGACATGTTTACACAATACAATGCATTTGGACTCACATTAAAGAACTTAGCTTTAACTTGGTTCCAACCATTGCAACAAAGGCAATTTAGGGATATTCATCACGTGTTAGAGTCATTCATCACAGAATTCTCTAAAAGTGGAATCAGACATAATACCTCTTCATTGATTCACAGCTTCAAACAGACCCCTCAAGAAACAGTCAAACTTGCAAGATGTAGATTTAGAAAATACATCGAGAGATGCCAAATGCAAAAACTACCCCTGTAGGCCAAACAAGTGTCTTTGTTTTTAGATGGCCTCTTGAGCTCTAAACTACGCTCCTATGTATACCTAAAGGAACCCAAAATCTTAGAGCAATGTGTACGAATTTGTATAGACATTGAGGACAATTTCGAAGATGAATTGGAACTTTCAAAGGTCTATAAAGTCTGAGATGGCTCATCTCAATCATCCTCAAAACTCTCTAGTTCAATAGAAGAATTAGGAGAAAAAGTTGCCCATAAATTAGGAGTCTCTAGCAAGCAGATGCCTAGGTTAACAACAATCAAACATTGTTATATCTGTGGTAGTGATCATATGGAAAATGTGTGTCCTAATGTAGCACAACCTGAAGCCAACCCTAGTGGCCAATACTATACAATTGAGAGACAATACATGAATCACATAGCACAAGATTGCCCATACAACAAACAAGGAGTCCGACAGAACTACCCACAAGCATACCCCCAACCAGGTAGGTATCAAGGTCAATACAATGCTCAGCCTCATTACTACAGGCCTCCACAAAACTATCCTTATTAGGCTCAACAAAGACCACAACCTGTTTTAGCTCAACAGCCACCCCCACCTGCTAATGTCGTCTCCGTGAAGTATGCTGCTGTAGAAGAGAACCTCAATAGGGCTTTAGTGCCTTCTTCACCTCTGATAATAGAAAGTGATCCCAATTCTAACAATTTTGACTCTACCCATGTAGATAGCCCACCCTCATATTATAAAGAGTCACCGTAACATATGGAAACATATCAATACGATAGTCCACCCCTGGAACCCAATTCGGAGCTTGATTATGCCAATGTGATATATGCCAACCCTAACCCACGACCACAATTAAGATTGCCAAAACCACAGGGCCCTAAAGGACCATGTTTTAGGTGCCAAGGACATCATTTCATAAAGGATTTTTCACATCCTCCTATAACATGACAATCACAATACTAGAACAGACAAGGTTTTTGTGCCGAATATGGTAAAGAGCATGTCATCAGAGATTGCCCTATGAACCCTGCTAATGCCTCAAAGGTGACACACATTAATGTGATAGGTATTGCGCATAACTCAGATGGATCCAACCCTACATACATGCCTATCCAAGCTATAATAAAAGCCTAGACGCTCTTGCAAAATCAAAAGCTGAATCCTGAAAAAATAGCCAAAACTAGCGAAGTTGGAGACTCTAGTAGTAGAAAGACAAAAACTTGGAAAGACTCATGAGAAACAATTAAGAGGAACTGGAGTAAAAAGATAACTGAGTTAGAAGGAAGTCTAAAGGAATCTAGAGCTAAAATTCTAGAATTGACTTCGCAAGAATCTAATCAGGATAAACTAGCTCAGAGATCAAGATCAGTTCTAGCTGAACCCATACCTGAAAACCTAGATATGATGTTTCGAGCATATCAGGTAAGATTAAAAGAAGGACCCCAGGTAGCTGAAATGAGTAAGAACTATCCAAGAACAGACTAAGAAATTGAGAGAACTAAACTTTGCATGAAGATGGTAGAATTAGCACAAGCTATGTTCGAAGCCTCTCGTTATATTAATTGGAACAACATGGAAAAACTTGAGTTACATTTTCAAGGACTACTGGAGAGGTTTGAATACTTGATTCTAGCAAGGAGAAGAAGAATCTGCAAAGGAACCCTATTATCTTAGAGACACAGCAGAGGAATGCACCATCCTTGTCTCAAGTGCCAAATATCGAGGCGGAAGACAACATGTCTTCCATACACAAGTATTCACAAGGTTTTCTGACAGAATCCAAGAAGAAAAATGGAGACAAGAGCAAGAAACCCATCCTCCTATTCAAGAGATAGATGACTTGCAGGAACAATTTCCCCAAGACATACCCTCTATCTATGACGATGTAGAGGAAGAGCAACTGAGTGAACAAATGGATTTTGAATCCAATTCTTTGCAAGAATTACCTCAGTTCACAGGACCTTGGGAAGCCAAGTCTATCAGCATGAGAGCACCCACTATAATAGTGAGGAATGAAGAATCAGTAATCCCTAGAAACACGGAAGTGACAAAGAACACCAAAGTACAATGTCATCTCACTCTAGAAGTATTGTTAATCACAAAATGGATAGATACCCCATTTAGTAGAAAAATCCATTTTTTGTTGATCTTAAAGGGCAATGGCTACTTGGTTGTAGCCTGAAAAACCATCAAGGAAGCTATAAACTTACTTGCCCACTACATGGTCCAATAGATGTTCTATGATAGGAAGCAGATAATTATCTCATATTGTGGTAGCATTAACTTGTTTCAAGTTAATACACACATGCATTTCCCATTTTTCTTAGGCACTACCACAATGGGGGATACCCATTTAGTATCCTCAATTTTGTAGATGAATCCAACTTCTATCAACCTCTTGATTTCCTCCTTTATTTTAGCTACATGTGTCATTATAGGTATATGTATTTTGTTTGGTGGGCTTGGCTTCTAAAGTCATGGGATCCTATGTGAAAAAATGTCTAAATCCACTCCTTGCAAATCCTTATAAGTCCAAGTGAACACATATCAGTATTCTCATAGAGATCCATCAACTCTTAAAATTGTAGGGGTAAGTGGCTATTTGAGATTTGGAGGAGAATCATATGAAATAAATTGCAATCACACACTCATCTAAAAGAATCAAATTGACTGTCAAGCCAAGTAATGCATACATGAGTAAGACATCCAATGGCTTGTTGATAGAGAACAACATCAAATGCATACCCAACATCATGATGAATCAATCATAAATGTGTTTCCATGGGAGTTCAAATGGGTTTAAAATCCTCAAGGTCAAACATGGTAATAAAAAACCAATGTATTTTGTTTGGCATGGAGCAATGCCTCTATCATATTGAATAAACTAAATGCCAAAATAATGATGCAGATGCTCCACATATGATGTTTCAAAAGAGGCATACAAATCAGCCTTAAAATCATAAATATGTGTCTCATTAGGATTAATGATTATAATTTCATCAATATAAACAAATTTGATTAAGTTTATGTTCAATGCCTTGATATAAATTCTCAAGGCCAATGTCTCAAGTCTAGCATTCAAACAATGTCTCAATCCCATTGGATTGATGACCCTATGGGTTGAAGCGCTTTGCAAGGAGTGATGCCCTTGTGTTGGAGTTTAAGGTGTGCAAAAGCAAAAGAACAACACGAGGAAGAAGAAGAAGAAGCATGGAGAACAACACAATATTGAATTTATTACAAAATGAATGTACAAATATTAGTGTTCTATTAGCATTAAAGACATCTATACAACTAGGGGGAAAGAACATTTTAAAGGGGGGAAAAAGTGCCTTGGTAGTCCCAAGTGTCTTCACACAAATCAATACCAAAAAATATCAACAAATCCTCCATAGGAATGATGCAGTGAACAACGATCTTGCACTCTAGTAAAAGGTAGTGTCAAGGAATGCGGAAAGAAATCAACCCACAAAAGGAAGTAAGCCCAAAGCTTTTCAAAAAGCTTCCAACTTCTCCCTAGGCTTAGCCTTTGTGAAAAGGTCTACAACATTATCGTGTGTGGGCACATACACCAAATTGATCTCTCTACTAGAGAGTTAGTCCCCAACATAATGATAGTGCATCTCAATGTGCTTTGTGCAAGCATGGAACATAGGGTTCCTTGCAACTGGCAATGAGCTCCAATTGTTAGTAAAAATGATGGTGGTAGAAGACTGACTGACACCCAAATCAGCCAACATGCATTTTACAATCACTATGAAAGCTAGCATATAGTCAACCTCACAGCTAGAAGTGGCCATAGTAAGCTGCTTCTTACTCAACCAAGATATGCATGAGCTACCTAGTATGAAGAAAAACCATTGGTGGACATATGAGTATCATAGCAACTAGTCCAATATAAGTCAGAAAAAGCATGTGAAATTGGTGGCAATGATCCCCCTTGGGATACAATAATCCAAGTAGCCAAGTACCACTCAATTAGTGAAAGATGCACTTAATGGAAACTTTTGATTTTAGAATTGTACTCAACAAAAATATATTTCACTACCTCATCATCCAATTCTCTACATTGTTATTTAGACACTAATGCATATGACAAACAACTAAAAACACATAGGTGAGCAACATATGTCTTGCGACCAGGCCAAGCCTCATATGGAGTAATAGATAGAAATGCTTTATTGGGACACCTTTTAAGCACATATGTTGCACACATAACAACCTCAAGCTAGAAGCTATGTGGTAAAGCCATATTTTTTACCATAGACCTTTCCATTTAGATGAGAGACATGTTCTTCCTCTCAAAAAATCCATTTTGTTGAGGTGTATACCACACTATACATTGATTTTTCATCTCTTATTCAACGAGAAATGCATTAAACTCTAAAGATAGACATTCCCCCCTTGATCAAAATGGAGGGTGCCCTTTTACATGCTAACAGATTCTCAACCAGAACTAGGAACTGTTTAAAGCTCATAAATACTTAGGGCTTTTTTGGCAATGTATAGACCCATGCAAGCCTAGAAAATTCATCAATAAAAGTCACGAAGTATAGCTAATTCACAAATGAAGGTGTTTACATAGGACCACATGCATCAGTATGAACAACTTTCGATTTATGTGCATCTCTAACTGAACCATCTTTTGGGAAGGAGGAATGCTGCATTTTACCCAAAACATAACCTTCACAAACATGTTTAGAGGATGCCTCAAGTTTGGGCAACAAAGATACCATTTCATATTTCTACAAGCAAAGTAGACTAGCAAAATTCATATGAGCAAAGCATGCATGCCAAAGCTTTGCATTTGAAATAGGCTAAGAATTATGAACTACACATGTTGAATCGTTCTTAAATTTTGCATAATTTATGAGCTTACAGAGCTCATGACATAAAATGTCAAAAACAATGATAACATCATCATTCAAAAGATCATGAATTGTAAATTTGTCATCAACAAATTTAACAATCGAGCCAATCTTGGCTAGTGTTGAAATTGACATTTTTTTGAATCCCTAGCATAAATAAGGCATCTGACAATCTGAAAGAATTATATCAGTGGTAGTCAGAATGATCCTTGCAACTCCCATGATAGGATAAGAGGGGTTGTTAGCACATGTGGCAATAGTCCCTATAAGAGGAGGCTTAAGTAAAGTGACGAAACTATGCTATGAGGTAATATATCTAGTTTCACCACTATCAGAGTACCAAACATCCAAGTCTACTACATACATACACAACTCATGAGAAGATGGGTCATATTTTCAATGAGTAGCAAATGCCCATTCTTCATTCTTGACAAGATTAGCAAACTCTCATTTAGGTGTAGATGCCTCTACAACAACCATTACAACCTCTTTCTTATTTTCCTCCTTTGTAGCCAATTTAGGACAATGCTTTCTGACATGATCATTTGCCTTATAGTACTGGCAAAACTATTTTAGCTTTTCTCTTTTCTTGTTATATTTTGTCTTCTTTCTTTGATTATGAAACATTTATAGATTTCTCCTTACCAGTAGATAATCTTCGTTGACCTTTGCCCTTCTAACCAGCTAAGAAAAATTGATCTACAACATGCATAATTGACTTGTTCTACCTAGGCTAATCTTCTCATCACAAAACAAAGACGAACTCCTCAAATGTTAAGGTATTTGGATTGCCGCCCATCATCAATCCAAGAGTAGAAGTAAAACCCTGATAAGAATCTGGAAGGCCATTAAGAACAGTCTTAGCAAGTTAACTATCTAGCAAGATTTCATCAGCATAAATCATCTACTCTTTCAAATCTTTGATCTTTGTCAAAAGCTATCTATGAATCTCCTTAGTTCATATGCCCACTCTCCAACTGTTTTTGGAGGTAAGCAACACAAATCACATTTCTTGCATGGTATAATGTTGTAAAAGTATCCCAAGAATCTTTTCCTATCTTGTAAGAGTGAATGTGAGGGATGTGGAGAATGATTTCTCCCATGCACAACAAGAATCATGTAGTGAGCCCTTGTAGTTCCAACATTTGGACAAATAACTACACCTTGGATTGCTTGTTTCTTTTAATTAAAAACTCAAATGGATATGTGACTTTATTCAACCACACTAGACAAAGAAAGATTTCCAAAAAGCTATAAATCACTTAATTTGGATAAGCTTTGGTTGGGAAGCTCACTTAACAAAGATAGGCTACCTATGCACATAAGTATGCTATAAAATTGGACTTCACTCTCTGACTAATAACTCATAGAATATCATCATTTGAAGGAGATATTTAAGAAACATAATGTAAAAAAAAAACAAGCTTTCAAACAAAAAGCTATAAATCACATAATTTGGATAAATTTTCTTTGGTAAACTCAACTTATGAAAATAGACTACCTGTCCACATAGGTATGTTGAATAACTAACTTCACCCTTGGACTGATAAATCACAGAATATAGGCCCTTTGAAGGAGATATCCTAGAAAGAGAAATTAAAGAAGACAAGGTTTCCAACAACCTAAAAATCACATGATTTTGATAAGTTTTGGTCAAACGTCTCAACTAATAAAAATAGACTATGTATCCATAGAAGTATGCTAAAGAATTGGCCTTCACTCTTCGACTGACAAATCACATAATATAGAACCTTTGAAGAAGATATTTTGAGATTAAAAAAAATCCAAGATAAACTTTCAAATGAGTTTTTAAAAGCAAGAAATTGTTACATGTGCACTAAGATATGAACCTCACAACATGATTGTGTACAAAGTGATGTGTGGTTGAAAACAATCTATGAGAAGACAAAATGACAAAATAGCTTCTAAGATCAAATATGACGACTAGGGGCTCTTGAATCTTTCTCTCGTTGTTGCAAACATGCTCCCACTCCACTTTTATAGCCAAATGAGCATGTGAAGAAATTTGTGCCTTCTTCTTAACTCACCACTTTCATTTGATTTCCCACTACATGCCCACTCACTACAAGGTAGATATTTTATCTTTTATTCATCATGACTTTTGACTAAATTCTTTATCATCCTTCAACTTATTTTTTTCCTTTACCTTTACATTTGGTAAATTGATCCAAGCATAGCTCATGTGAAAATGGGCTTGCACATTTATCTTCAACACTCCCCCTCGAGCTCATTTGGGAGTTATCTTCAACCATGTCCTGCAAATTTATCACATCCTCAAAACCTTTAAGTTTAGAAGCACCAAGAACTTTGTAAACATTTCTTCAACTTGACCTTTAGTACTGATGATCCTTGGCTATGTTTTCTTTTAATTTCATGCACTCCCTAGGACATTCCTCTATCATGGCCAATCTCTTGATGTAGAATACAGTTTGCATATCTCCGTTGCTTAGTCCCTCCAAGAAAAGGGAAATAATTTTAGATTGAGAAGGTAACTCTTTTTCAAGGCACTTCTCTATATAATGCCTAAATTGGAATGCTTCTAATCTCACTAGCTCTCTTGGTTTTTGCTTAAATCTATGAGTCAAGGATGATTTATTGTGTTTGATCCCTTTTTTAAGAAATTTCTAAAAAAATCATCCAAGAGTGCATCAATGGTAAGGTATATATCTCTCTTAAGGGATTGAAACCAAGACAAGTTTGATCTAACCATTAGATTAACACTAGTGTTGTACCAAAACAGGACACTATAGTGTCCTTTTTTCTAATAACTAAAAAAAGCACACATACTAATCAAATAAAATTTTGAAAAAACCTTAAATCCCCATAAAGATCTATACCTAGATGCTCTATAAAAAATATATATTTTAAAACATAACCTTTTTTGATAACTCAAAATATAGAAATGATTGAATATGGTTGAGAAAAACTGTTTTTCTGTAAAATTATATATGAGAAGAAAGAAATATCTCCATAAAAAGAATTTTCCTTCTATTGGCATCATTTTTCTAATGTTAATTTATTGTCATATAATCATTTAAGACAAGTCTTGGGAGCTAGAAAAATCATTTTTATAATAAAAAAAAATAGTACAATATAGGGTGCTTGTTATATAATTATACACTTTTACAGCCTTCTATATGATATTGATTCATAAAAACAGTAAAATGGTTTGTGTTTTATTTCCAAAACCATCATAAAGTAGCATAAAAGATATGCTACATGTCTTTGAACCAATAATTTTTATGTATCTCACATACCACTAAAAATCTCAATATTTCATTGAATGGCCATAATCCTCTCTACTGAGAATAAAACTTCATCCTAAAAAATTAGGTTTTATCAATGATATAAGGTATATATTATGAATCAAAATATTTCTATAAACATTATAAACTACTTTATATAGAAAAAACTAGCATGTTGACTTTAATCATGTAGCATATGCAACATTTCCTCATAAAATGACATTTTCTTAGCGTAGAAAAACAGTGATATTGTTTAACTTGAAGAAACCACATAGAAATTTGACTCCTCAAGTTGTCAAAAAAATATTTGTAGTTGTAACAATATCAAATAGTATTTTGATAATAAAAAATGATGCATGTTCATACCATCACTTTGCAAAATAATTCATAGATGATAAGACTGTCATATCACAAATGAGACTCATTCTATGCCATAAACCTAGTAAAATTCATTACAAATCTCTAATTATGGATAGAAACATGTTGACATATAGAAAATAAAAGATTTTATTGCATTTAGACCAATGAAAATTACTAGATCATGCTTTTAATAAAAAATAACCACTAAGTTACATCACTGTAATTTCTGTGCCAGTATTGAAATTAGCATCATAAAACTAGTGAATAAGTATTAATTTGTATATCCTTTAATAAAAGATATATTTTTCTAAAAATATTCAACCCTTATGGCAACATGTTGCATAGTTACACTTATAAATGGTTCCTTCTAGTAATCTAAAAAATTCATCAAACATTGTCTCTTTTTCAGGACATTAAAGTGTCCAAGGACACTAAAGTGTCCAAGTACAACACTAGTGTTAAAGGCCTTGTATTGGGTAAACTATTCATTGACTTGTTCAACATGCAATACTTGCTTGAATTTTGTCTATGGTCATAGGGATCCCTAGAACTACCAAAGTGATTTCATACATCTAGCAACTTGTGATATTTGTAAGATTCTTTTTTCTAGTATCCTCACTACAAGCATAGGCCTTACTTGAGCTTGAGGTGGAGGTTTTGGTGTGGCCATGGGCAAACTAGATTTGCGAATGGTCCAATAGGTGCATTGCCATTAAATCCAACACTTAGTTTGGGTCTGTTTAGGTGGGATTCATAGCAATTGAAATGGAAGGGATGGGTGGTTACTCAGTCCATTGAGATCCTCCCACCATCTTCTCTCTTTATCTGCTAGACTCACCAACATACCTAGCCTTCATAGGAAACATTGATTATCCTATGTAAGTATTTTTAGCCTTATTGCAATCATTGACTTTCCAAAAGATGGAAAGCTCCTTGTCCACATACTTTACTTGCTTAGGGTGTTTAGGGTTCTTGAGTTCGTAAAACCTAAGTGTGTTGGAGCATTCACACATTAGGCTTGAATGCCCAAAGCACTAGGTTTTCCCCCTTGATCTTGTAGAGGTCTATCAAATTACTATCATGAGGGATCCTATGTCCTCACAAGATTCAAGTCAAAGTAGACTTTCCTCTTAGAATTGAGAACAACTCCTTGATATTGTTGTTCGCTCCTAAGTTTTCCTACACTATTTCACTATTTTTTTTCACTTTGCAAGGCTACATAGTGGTAATGTACATATCCCCACTATTATGTAGAGAAAAACCCATTCTCAAACTTGATTGTTGGTCTCTAAATCCAAGACTCATTCCTACCCAATTTGGGTTTGATTATCATCCTATTGATTCCATCCAAGAAGGTGGGAACACAATCTATATTGGTAGAAAAATACCTTGATGTGGTGCAATAATTCCCCTCCATTATTGAGAGGATTTTTTCATCTAGGTTGGGTCTCTACATGTCCATGGACTCATTCATCTCCTCAAATTTCAAGTCACTCAAACTAGAAAATTTTAGGGTTAATGTGTGTGCTTCTCTAGGTAACATTTCAAGAGATAAATTCCAATAGATTGTTGTCCTCCTAGGATGTTTCCCAACCATAAGTTCATAAATTTTCCCTGATGATATGTGTCTTCACAGTCTCTAATGCAATTGTCAAAGGCCACACTTTTACTTTGAGCTTAGAATATTTCAAGGGACGAACCTACACGTTTGATTTCCTATGTTTATGTATCAATACTTAGTTGTTCCAGTCTTGAACTTGATGAGTATAAATTCTTGGACTTAAGTGTAGTGCTTAGATTTTTGTTAAGTAAATTTTAGATTTCTCTTTGGGATTGTTCTTTCCACACTCGGCTCTCTTACCAAACCATGTCATTTTTACATTCCATTAAATCATACAATATTTCCTCTCTCCTCTTGCTTCTCTCACACATGCACATGCACATTTCATACATGCATAGTAGACATAAAAAGTAGTAACTTTGACTAAGGAGTTTCTTGGATGATTGCCTAGTTCCAAGATTATGATCATGATTATATGCTTGATTCAGACACAAGGAGGTGATCCAAATCCACTTTGCAAACACTTAGCATTGGAATTTTCTATGTCTTAGCATAGGAGTTAAGAATAAATTTTATAACAACAAGAAATATAAGCAGCACATAAACACTTATGCCCTTAGCAATTATCTTTCCATCTCGTTAATGTCTAATCCAATTACATAGTGTTTCCCACTTGGCAAGCCAAGTCTTTATTCTTTCTCACATGGTCCTGACAGGACATAGGTACATTCACCAGATTAGTTTCTCTCCTTTAATTCTCTCACTCTTTGATATTGTTGGCCAAGGGTTGTGTGATTAAGGACCTAGTGCCTTAGACTTACCAAGTTCCAAGGTATGTATGATGTCTCCTTTCACTCCAATTAAGGAGGCCTTAGGTGATCACCAGGACATGATTGCACCCCTTTGAAGTCTCTCTTATTTTTCTAAATTTAGTCACAACTTTCTCTTTTTTGAGATGTCTTAGGTCTGATACTCTCTTTAACATGGCCTCACCTTCACCATTGCTTAAGTGTGGGCACTCCCCATTATGGCCTCACTCTAGGGGCCTCACTCACTAGGCCCAAAAGAATCTTCATGAGGTCTTGAGTCTACTTCTCCTCAATTCTTAGGTCCCATAAGGGTTCATAATTTGGTTACAAATGATGGATTTCTTTGAGCAAGGAGTAGAACTATACACACATGATGCCTAACCCCTTATGGTCTCGCAATGGTCCTTTATCCTATATCTCTAGGTTGCAATGCCTTGGGTCATGATATATTTCTCTTGTCCTGACCTCGCATAGATCAATGGTCAATTTGACAAATCACAATGCAAGGGGCCCCAATTTCTCAATGCTCATAAGACCTATATTTTCATTGGTTCCTTAACGCCCACACCTAGAGATGACTCTTTGGTGATGCATGTCTCTTCTAGTGATGCCCTGATGTCACTACCCGAGAAGCATTGACTTCACAATGCTTCTAGATCTAGTGAGGGCTTAGATCTACTAGCACAAAGTTTTAAGGCCTATATTCCCATGATGCCCTAGCTATACATGAGAAGGGAACTCACAATGCCTTTGTGTGCTTTTTTAGGAATATATGATGGTTGGGCCATAATATCCAAAAGACCAATGCAATGGCATGAAACCTCAATGTCTTTGGCCCAATGTGTCCCCAATGTGATGATGACTTAAGTCTTGAAGAATTTGTGATGTATTTCCTATTCTAGGATCTCACACAACTAACCATCTATTCTATCCATTATGCCTTGATTGATCAAGGGTCTCGTGACACCTTTAAGAGTGGAGATGTCATCCCTGATCACGAGTCCCTTTGCAACCTACAATGCCTCTAAGGCTTGGGGCCTCGTGATGCCTCAAGGAAACTCCCCACAAGGTTGTGATGCCTCACTTCTTGAAGGGTTTGTGAGGGCTTAGCGATGCCCCCCAATTCCTTGAGACCTCCCAAGTATTCTGATGGCTAGGTATAGGCTTTTAGGCATTTTCTCCTCTTGACACTCCTCCAGGTGGCCTCCTCATTTCCATGGTCTACTATAGAGCATGCCCTAAAAATTCAAACATGCATTAATGCATGAAAACACCATTCAACATATATACACATCCAATCCTTACCAAAAGCTCATTGAGGTGAGATTAACCAAAAGCTTAAATTAAAATTCACCACAACGTCCTCTAAAAGAAACATGCATAAAGGTGGTCAAACTCCATTCAATATCTCTTTGCTTCTCCTTAAGGTGTGAATAACCAAAGATTCAAACTACAAATCACCACAAAACCCTCTAAAAAAGAAAACCTAAAGCCCTTATGCAATGATACTGTTGGAGATAGACGTCTGCGGAAGCACGCGAACAACACAAGGAAGAAGAAGAAGCTTCGAGCACAAAACACACAATACTGAATGTATTACTAGAGAATGTACAAAGATAAGTAGCCCATTAGGGCAATAGGCGTATATACAAGCCGGGGGAAAAAAACCTCCTAAAGAGGGAAAAAAGTGCCCCGGCGGTCCTAGAGTGTTCACACACATCACTACCTAGATATATCCCCCCTGGGAGTGATGCGGTGAACAAGGAGCTGGCACTCATGTATAAGGAAGTGCCAAGCTATGTGGAAATCACTCCACAAAAGGAAGTAAGCCCAAAGCTTTGCGAAAAGCTTCAAACTTCTCCCTAGGCAGAGCCTTCGTGAAAAGGTCTGCAATGTTCTCCTGCGTGGGCACATATGCCAAGCTGATCTCCCCAGCAGAGAACCTCTCCCTGACATAGTGATAATGCACCTCAATGTGCTTAGTGCGAGCATGGAACACAGGGTTCCTCGCAACTGCCAATGCGCTCTGACTGTCAGTGAAGATGGTGGTGGCAGAAGACTGGCCAACACCCAAATCAGCCATAAGGCGTCTGAGCCACACACACTCAACAGTCGCTGTGAAAGCTGCCCTATACTCAGCCTCACAACTGGAAGTGGCCACAGTAGGCTGCTTCTTGCTCAACCAAGATATACATGAGCTACCAAGCATGAAGCAAAAACCACTGGTGGACACACGAGTGTCATAGCAACCAGCCCAATCTGAGTCAGAAAAAGCATGCAAATCTGGCGGTAGTGATCCCCCCTTGGGATAAAACAACCCAAGTAGCCGAGTACCACTCAAGTAGCGAAAGATGCGCTTAACCGCTTTCCAATGCGTGACTCATGGGCAATGCATAAACCTGCTCATCTGTGAGACAGCAAACTGAATATCTGGCCGAGTAATGCATAAGTAAATCAAGCATCCAACACCCTGCTGATAGAGAACAACATCAAATGCATCTCCAACATCATGAAGACTCAATCGTAAACCTGTCTCCATAGGAGTGGCAATAGGCTTACAGTCTTCAAGGCCAAAACGCTGCAATAATGTGTCAATATATTTCGTTTGACACAAAGCCATTCCACCATCAACGTGCATAAATTGAATGCCCAAATAGTGATGCAAATGCCCCAAATCAGACATCTCAAATGAGGCATGCAAATCAGCCTTAAAATCAGCAATATGTGTCTCAATAGGACCAGTGAGCAGCATGTCATCAACATAGACAACAATGATCAGAAGCACATCATTAGCACGTTTAACATATAAGGTGCTTTCAGTTGGACTGTTCTCAAAACCATGTGCAATCAGATAGGCATGTATCTTCTCATACCAAGCACGTGGTGCTTGCTTTAAACCATATAATGCCTTCTTTAACCTGCAAACCTGGTTTTCATGCCCTTTCTGCACAAAGCCACGGGGCTGAAAAACATACACTTCTCCATGCAAGTCACCATTCAGAAATGCTGTTTTAATGTCCAACTGATGTACATTCCAACCATGATGGGCTGCAAGTGCACAAATGCTCCGAACAGTAGTCATACGGCATGTAGGTGCAAAGGTCTCATCAAAATCAATGCCTCTTTCCTGCGCATAACCCTTTGCAACAAGCCTAGCCTTATACCTGTCAACGGTGCCATCAGGTTTATGCTTCAGCTTGTATACCCACTTAGTGCCAATGGCCTTCTTGCCAGGAGGCAAGTCACATAAGGACCATGTACCATTCTTCATTATAGCATCATATTCAGATTGCATAGCAGCCATCCAATTTTCTGAATTCTGTGCTTCATCAAAAGAAACAGGCTCATTCTCATCACAGAGACTAGATGCAGCCATAGCATAGCAATCTGATGCAAAGGAGGCACTATGAGAGCCTGAACGAGTACGATATGACAAAGGTGCATCTAATTTGTTGTCACGCAAAGTCTGCACCAGCCATTTTGGCATAGTTTTTGCCTGCTCAATATCAACTCTCTCATCAGCAAGTGCATCATGTAAATCTGCATCAGAAATGGAATGATCTGCATCATCATATGAAACCTGCAAAGGCTGAGAAGTTGCCTCATTAGGACCAGCACTAGCCTGTCCACCTGTAAAAAGAGGCATCAAAGTATCATACATGTCTTTGGAGCTAACAGATGTCTCCTTAGTACATGAAAGCAATGGCTGAATAGCATCTTCCACAAAGACAACATCACGGCTAACCAGAATGCGTTTAGTCTGTGGATGATACAGACGATAGCCTTTACTTTCAGAACTGTACCCAACAAAAATACATTTTACTGCCTTATCATCCAATTTTCTGCGATGTTGTTCAGGCACTAATGCATATGCCAAACAACCAAAAACACGCAGATGAGCAACAGATGGCTTGCGGTCATGCCACGCCTCATATGGAGTGATAGACTGCAACGCTTTAGTGGGACACCTGTTCAGTACATATGCTGCACACATGACAGCCTCAAGCCAGAAACTATGTGGTAAAGCCTGACTTTTGACCATGCACCTCGCCATCTCCATGAGTGACCTGTTCTTTCGTTCAGCAACTCCATTCTGTTGAGGTGTATACGGTACTGTACACTGGTGTTTTATCCCACGTTCAGCCAGAAATGCATTAAAATCTGAAGACATATATTCCCCCCCTCGATCAGAACAGAGGGTGCCCATTTTACATGCTGACAGATTTTCAGCCAAAACCAAAAATTGTTTGAAGCACATGAACACTTCGGACTTTGCTTTGAGTGGATATACCCATGCATGCCTGGAAAAATCATCAATGAAAGTCACGAAGTAAAGATAATTTCCAAAAGAGGGTGTCTGCATAGGACCACAGACATCACTATGTACAAGCTGCAATTTCTGCATAGCCCGAACTGAACCATCTTTTGGAAAGGAAGAACGCTGCATTTTGCCCAAAATACAGCCTTCACAAACATGTTTTCCAGGTGCCTCAAGTTTGGGCAAAGAGGACACCATTTCAGATTTCTGCAGGCGTAACAAACTAGAAAAATTCAGATGACCAAAGCGTGCATGCCAAAGCTTTGCATCTGACATAGCCTGAGAATCATGAACTGCACATGCCGAATCATTCACAGATCTTTCATAGTCTATGAGCTTATACAGCCCACGACATAAGATGCCAGAAGCAATAATCACATCACCATTTGAGAGATCATTTGACTGTACACCTGTCATCAACGAATTTCACAACCATGCCAATCTTGGCTAATGCAGAAACTGATAACAGGTTCTTTTTTATCCCTGGCACAAATAAAGCATCTGACAAAGTGAAAGAACTACCATCAGCAGTAGTCAGAATGATCTTACCAACTCCCATAACAGGATAAGAGGAGTT
Organism: Ceratopteris richardii; assembly: GCA_020310875.1. Lineage (NCBI taxonomy): Eukaryota > Viridiplantae > Streptophyta > Polypodiopsida > Polypodiales > Pteridaceae > Ceratopteris > Ceratopteris richardii. The sequence continues at coordinate 7,428,210 of CM035444.1, forward strand.
ATTGGCGCATGTGACAGTATTCCCTGTAGGGGCAGGCTCGAGTGAAGAGAAGAAACTGCGCTGTGAGGTAATATGTTTGGTCGCCCCACTGTCAAAGTACCAAACATCTGAGTCTACTGCAGACATGCACTGATCATGAGAAGATGGGTCAAAACTGCAGACAGTAGTAAACGCCCATTCTTCTTCCTGCACAAGATTTGCAAACTCTGTTTTTGGTGTAGGGGCCTCTGCAACAACCATTCCAGCCTCTTTCTTCTTTGCCTCTTTAGCAACCAGTTTTGGACAGTTCTTTATAATATGATCATTTCCTTTACAGTACTTGCAGAACAATTTCTGCTTTTCTGATTTCTTTTCATCTTTATCCTGGTTCTTCGATTGTGCAGCATTTGCAGATTTTTGCTTACTAGTAGAAGAGCTCCATTTTCCTTTGCCCTTTTGACTAGCCAGGAAAGCTTGATCTACAACACGCATAATGGACCTGTTCTGCCTGGACTGATCTTCCTGCAACAGAACAGAGACTAATTCTTCAAATGACAAGGCATTCGGATTGCCTTTCATCATCAACCGAAGAGTAGAGGCAAAACTCTTATATGAATCAGGAAGACCATTCAGAACGGTCTGCACAAGTGAGCTATCTGGTATAACCTCATCAGCAGAAATCAATTGTTCCTTCAGGTCTTTGATCTTTGTAAGAAAACTATCCATAGAATCACCTTCATTCATGTGCTCACTCTCCAACTGTTTTCGGAGGTAAGCAACACGAGCCTCATTCCTAGCCTGGTACAAAGTGGTAAGTGTATCCCAAGCATCCTTTGCTGTTTTGCAAGAGCGAATGTGAGGAATAATGGCACGTTTGACAGACAAGGCTATCAATGCATGTGCCTGGGCATCTCTGCCATCCCAACGAATCTGCTCTGCAGTAGGTGCAATAGAAACAGCAGCACGAACAGGAATCTGCGGAATATCATCTTCGACACCATCTTCATCAGCTCCAGTACCTCGAGCACCTGTATTTGTAGTACCTGTAGTCGTAGGTGTAACAGGACGTCTTTCAACACCCTGCACAATGTTCCACAGTCCTTTTGCAACCAGTACATGTCACATCATATAAGCCCATAATGGGTAGTTGGTACCATCCAACTTATCCTCAACAGCCAACATACGGAATACATCACTGCTTTCAGCCATGGCCGGTGACTAAAATACCTTGATGCAGAAAATTGACAGTATCTCAAAAAGTTGAACGGAACTGCCCAGACGAGTTCTGCTAGACCTGTAGCAGACTTCGAGACGCTTAAACTGGCGAACAGAAACTGGTATATACCTTTGGCACAAAAGGACGAAATAGCCTGCACAAGCGCTGCGATAGTGCGTTCGGAGGCCGAAACGAGCTCAGATCGCGATTTTGGCACCACAAAGCAAAGATGTTTTGTTCTCGGAAACACCCTGAGTATGCTCACCAAATTTCGTGCGAATCTGAGATTGCAAACGGAGGAGTGTCGACGGCGCCCTAGAAGAAGCGACGACCTGCTCTAATACCAATTGTTGGAGATAGACGTCTGCGGAAGCACGCGAACAGCACAAGGAAGAAGAAGAAGCTTCGAGCACAAAACACACAATACTGAATGTATTACTAGAGAATGTACAAAGATAAGTAGCCCATTAGGGCAATAGGCGTATATACAAGCTGGGGGAAAAAAACCTCCTAAAGAGGGAAAAAAGTGCCCCGACGGTCCTAGAGTGTTCACACACATCACTACCTAAATATATCAACAGATACCCATTAATTGACAATTTCTTTGAGTATGCACCAATTTCCCTGATTTATTTATCTATCTTAGTTCCAAAAGAAAAGAGCCTACATGAAATGAGAAAGTTTTTCTTATTTCATGAGTTGAAACATTTCTCCCACCATATTCAAGGACAAACTTATCTTTTATAGTGTAAAAAAATCCAAGCATTGGATCTCAATTGATCCACGATCTTTCCCACAAACAAGAAGAAGTTCATGAATATGTAAGGACAAGTAAATGAAGATGTCCTTATGGAAGATGTCTCATTAAAGTCAAAATCTGTCATGTGATGACAACTTAGAACTCTTTTCAAGTACTTTTTGAAAAAGGAAATATCCATCAAATTGAGAAAATTGATGTATCTAATGGATTTAGAAAGTGAAAAGCAAAGGTCTTTCAGAACATAGATGTTTAGCAAAGTAGTAAGTTGCCTAGAAAGCAACTTCATGGCATGCTATGGTTATGAAAATTTGGGATCCCTAATGATGGTTGCAAACCACAAAGTTAGATAAAGCATGCCAAATTTTACACTTCTCTAAAAAAAATGTGAAAGTCAAAAGCATTTGTAGTTCCAAGTATGTAGTCTGCAATCGTGGTTACAGTAATTAGGTCTACGTATTGTAAAACTTATGTTACCTATCCTTAAAATTATTTCTTAAAAGGTGAAATCTAAAAAGCATTAGTAGATGCTTAGACTTTATCAATAGAGGGATTCCTATAGATCTCGGAGTAGCTACTTAAAGTTTTGGCAAAAAAGGAATCTAACGATAAGAATTAATCAAAACTTCTTGCTACAAGTTGGTTGAGTAAGAACGAGATCTTGAATATGAGAAATTCAAGTAATTTGGAACTATATTTGTTTTATTTAGAAGAAATTAGAAAAGATGCATGGATTTTTATTCAATCAAATGGTTTTTCAAGCTTCCAGACAAAGTATAGGTCAAGCATATGTTCATGGAATGATCTTGTGACGGAAGCATTTGAAGCCTAGCAAGGATAAAAGATAGATGAAATGCCTTCAAATTCTTTTAGAGGACTTGACTGAAAAGGTACTCTATAGTTTTTTAAAAACTTTAGGATAAATATCACCCACACATCAATGTTGAATATAAAGTATGATGGTGTAGGAAACCATACTTTATACTCACATTAATGTAGGAAAGATGATATGGGACATTGGATCTTGAGATGGCAGATATCTTTTAGTCTTGGAATGAACCTTGAAGTAAGATTGAATCCTCAAGGGATTGAAGCTTCAAAGGTGAAGTTCAAGTTTGAGGTGGTCAATACCATGAACTAGAAGGACACTTCAAGAACAAGTTAACAAGTAAGTTAGCAGATCAAGAAGTATGTGACTTCCAAGAAAACTTCATTTAGAACTCAAGTATGAGAAGCATGATCTTACTTGAATTGTGAACCCTTCAAAGTAAAGTTTTTGTATAAAATAATATGATATGGATTTTGGAAGACTATTTACCTAGTAAATATCCCTTCAACCAAGGTTACTTAGGTTAAGCTAATCCAATTTTGAAGCACCCAATTGATAGTACAACTCGGTTAAATCAACCTCTTGACTCAAAGAAATACATAAGAATTGCATTCCAAGGAGTCTTAAGGTAGTTATGTAAAGGGGAGACTAACTTAGTCCTAGTTGAAGCATTAGTGTTTTGAGTAAAGGTGAAATGTCATCGATAGAAGTTTAGTGATTGAAGACATTGATGTCTGATACCACATTAGTGTCTAGTGATTGGATGGTGTTATAGTTTTGCTCCAAGGATCTTTTTGAGAATCCACATATTAATTCTCTTAGAGATATATAAAATGATTCAGAACCTTGTTTGGAATAGATTTTTGGAAAGTTAAAATTATGAGTCACATAGAGATTAGTTCAAATCATATTAAGTATCTTAGAAGTTTGAATTGGTTACACAAAGTTTTGGTTCTTCCTTCCCGCTTCTCAAACCTTTGGAATAGGCCCTAATAGAGTATTTGAATCATTCCAATAAAGCTCAATTTTATCCAATTGGAATATTTAACTGAATTAAACATCATAGATAGATGTTTTATGCAGAACATGTTTAATCTTAGAAGATGATTTTTAAGTGTTAAGTCTAAGTAAAATTAGCATTTCACACTTCTCCACAAGAGTTCGAAACACTCATAAAAGAGAAAAGTGTTAGGAATTGCTTGTAAATTTAACAATTCCAACAAGTTAAGTCTTTGAGAAAGTATCATGAGTCGGAATAAAATTCACTTAGAATTTGCTTTGGTATATTTGAAGTAAAGTTAACCAAAATTATAGGACACACTTCAACCTATATTCTACTTAGGAATTTCAAGCTTAGTTGGAAAAAGTAGTCCTCTGGTTGAGTAATAAGTCAAGTAAATATTGATTGGAAGTGGACCATGGTACAAACATCTAAGTTAGATGTTTGTGTCAACTAGAGCCAAATGAAGTTTTGAATCATTGGGGTAGGGATCAAATAATAGATTCCCTTTTATTCACTTTAGATTAGAGGCAAATCTTGTTGGAAGTGGGTGGGCCTCAATAACAATAAATCACATGTTTATAGGATCATCCAACACATGAACCCTAGCATACACACCTTAATACTCAAAAAAAGATGAGTGAGAGATAGAGAGAGAATTAAAAAAATCTTTCAAAGTGCATGGTAAGCTAGAATGTTCACCTACACTATCTATTCTAATGTCAAATTACAATGTGTGAATATGATACAAATTGACAATATCTAGATCTAGGCAGAAATAGGAACTAGATACAAGGGATTGTGTGCATAAGAGGTATAAGGAGTGTGTGTGAGAGAGAATATGGAGAATTTTAACAATTTAGAATTGTTTTACAACAAACCCAAATATTGATTATCCTAAATCAGAATCTAGTGAATTAACGAGTGAGGACAGATGTAGACTTGTGACTCACAGTATGTTGCTGAAATGAACTCCTCCAAATAACTCCAAGAGTAGAACACAACTCATCCAAGATTATAGGAACTCTTCCTCTAATAGACGACCTCCTTAATCTCCTTCTATAACTCCAAGAGTAACTTGAGAAGATGATCACCTTGAGTGATGATTTAACTATGCGGTTGGCTATCCTTATATAGCTTTGGTGAAGCTCCAAAGCAATGCAAGCAATCTTCACAACGTGATTTTTCCAAAAGCTATCATGAAATCAGCACCGCTTGTAGTTAAAAGAATCTACCAAAACTAATTGTGAATATGCCAAGCTGTTGCCACCTGTGATCAATGGGATTTGAACTTGCAACACTACTATTAGAAGTGTTTGGACCAAACCACGCCACCCATGCCTTTTTTTGTAGAGGATATAAGAAGAGGCATTTGAACTTGCAACACTACTATTAGCCCCAAACCACGCCACCCATGCCTTTTTTGTAGAGGATATAAGAAGAGCATTTCAAATCGGAATAGAACGTGGATAATTTGATATTGTCTCCAACAACCCCCCTTCAATGTCACAATGGTACAAGTTACAATAACCTGCAAAACTTCTAATGGTTGCAATTTTCTCTTAACTGATTTCCAATAAATCTTGAGCTGACTATGCATGAACCTAGATACTTGAGAAATTGCAAACTGAATGTCCGGATGTTTATTATGTAGATATAAATCCTAAATTGGACATCGTTTGATTAGTCTATTGTTAGCTCAAAGTCTTGAGGTTAGACTCAAACATAGGTTCATGTGCTCTTTAAAACAATGAAGAAGCTTGGCCTAGTGGTTAATTCAAATGGATGGGAAGGAGGAGGTATTGATTTCACGTCCCATGAGAGTCATGGAAGATTATTTTTCCCCAAGAGCTCTAGAGATTGCATTCAGTTGAGTTAACTCAAGTAGACAGAGATATTTGGAACACATGTAGTTACATGGTCGACACTTTTCTATCTCTACATTTGTGCACTTGTACATGAATACAACCTTGTAACATGGCATGCACATGGGAAGCTTAATTATATTTAGTACTTTCAATATACAGGTAGTGAAAGGTATATTTTTCTTCAAAAGCTTTGTTGCACTCTTTAATCCATTCAAACTTAAGTGATCAAAGCATACAAGGGACATGCTATTATAGTGCACCTATGGATAAATTGTCAATAATAACCACATAATTCAATAAAAGCATGAAATGCTTTAGCATTTATGGGTTTTCCATATTCACAATGCCTTTGATCTTCTCTTTATTTGTGAAGTACCATTTTTGGAGTCAATTTGTCTTATATTTTTTCCTCAAAAAGCCATGAAGTCAATTTGTCTACATTTATCATGTATATTATCAAGGATAGGTATATGCTCAATTCATTCACCATAGTAAGCACATAGGTCATCCACATATATATCAAGACATTTTCTTAAATTCTCCTTGAACACATAATAGATCAATCTCTGAAAAGTATCATAGGCATTTGTAAGATTAAATGACTAACTTTGAAAGTTTATATTCCCCACTTAGTAGGAAAGGCAACCTTTGATCTTTTACTTCAATCGTGACTTGATTAGCCAAAGAAAACATCTAAGAAATTAAAAACCTCTTTGTTTGCTACCATTTTCAATAAATGATTTGTTATTGATAATGGATAATTATCCCTGATTATTACTACACTTACCTTCTTTAAATTGATAGAATCTTAGCTTTTCATTCTTCTTGGCCACCATAGGGAGGTATGAAAACCATTGTATTTGCTCATTAGTAAGGCCCACTTCTAGAAGATTATCAATTTATTCCTTAATTTTGTCTGAATAAATATCATTATAAAAGTAAGGCCTTTGTTTAGAGGAGTTTACATAAGGTGCCATACTGATTCTATGGGCCCAAATGTTTGGGTCAACTCTCTTAAGATCTTTATATGACCAAGAATGTATCTTTGTAATAATAAAACAATTGTTTCAAGCTTTCATCTTTTGAAATGGATGCGTCACTACGAACATATGTGCATTTCTCTTCACCTTCTTCAATTTTCACAAGGGATTTCTTTTTAGTTTCCTGCCCAGCATATGATTCTCCTTTTTAGAGCTTCTCATATGGGCTTTTATACTCCTATTTTTTGACCATATACTTCACATTTCTTGAAGTGTTCAATGGGGTTCAAATATATTAGATCTCTTCTCATGAAAATAAACACTTACTTCTTCATTGAGATCATCAACTTTATACGATTAATATATGTGCATAATAAAATCTTTAACATACGCATTAGAGTTTATTTATGCTAGAAACTCTTGCTTTCAATAAAATTGAGGTTCTATGTAGATTCTAGATCATGCCCCATGGTCAGTCTCATCGGTCATTGTCTTCATCTTTGTGACTCACCTCTTAATAAGAAGGGGATTCTATCCTAGATTGGAGCTAAAAAAAGGGAATCCATATGTGGGCTAATCCCTACCCAAATCATTCTAAAGACCATCTGACTTTGTATGTGAGTGCCTAAATGAGATGTAAAGTGTGGAAAGAATGATATTGGGATCTCATACATCCCTTCCTAATTCAATTTTCTTATAGCGCAAACATGTAAAGTGGGTTGATTCTAAGGCTCTCCAACTAAATTGCTATCTGGGTGCATTTTTGTGCACTACCTATGCATGGACCTAGCAAAATAGATGGATCTCTAAGTAGTTCAAGACTTTGAGAAATTTCCTTAAGTTTAGGTTGACCAAAAAATCTAACTTATATATTTTTTTTCTATGTCCCACGTCTTAACCACCATCTACTGAGACCTTTTCCCAACTACGAGATTATTGTATCATATTGGACTTTGGAATCAAACGAGAATGCAAAAAAAGAAGGGCTTTATTTACTTCTAGGGAAACCAACTTCAACTAAGGAAAATCGAACTATCTTAGGGTACTCTCTCAAAGACTTGGATCGTTAAAACTATAAAAATTTCTTGACTCCTTTCTCTTCAAGAGTTTTAATCGAATTCTTTTAGAGAACTTTAGAATCTTTCTCATCCATTATCGTTTTCTATGAGTACTAATCTTGAAGCAATGCTCAATGGATGCATGATTCATCTTAGATTTTAATGTCTCTTAAGATCGAATGTGTTTCACCTCTATTTATGAGGTTTACTTTAGTTACCATTGTACAAAATTCAACGAGAAAACTCCACGCAAGTAGGCATTTTTGCAGATCTTCTTTCTTATGTTTGTCCAGTGTCTCATCAGAGATAGTATGTCTGCTAATTTATCTTTAGTTCCAACATGTTAAATATCAATATCTTCATTCACCACCTTCTCTCGAATATAGTGATAGCATACTTCAATGTCTTTTGTTCTTGCATGGTACACTTGATTATACGGGAGCTATAATTAACTTACATTATCTCCAAAGAGTTTTGGACGTGATGTAGATAGATTCATGTCTTCATAAAGCTTCAAATACCACATAATTTCACATGTTGCATTTGTAAGACTTCTATATTCAGCTTCCATGCTTGAAAGTGCTACTGTAGGCTATCTTTTAGAACTCCATGAAACCAAATTATTATATGAAAATATCAGATATCCACCTGTACTCCTTCTATCATCCTTATTTCCAGCCCAATTTGCATCACTATATGCTTTCGAATCCATACCTTCATGATATTTATATCCCAAACTTCCATTTAATGTATCCTTAAAATATCTCAAGACCCTTTTAGCTGCTTGCATATGTACATCAGTGGGTTTGTTCATGAATTGAGACAATGTACTTATGCTAAATGTAATATCTAGCCTTGTTAAAGTTGCATATATAAGAGAACCAATCAAAGACCTGTAGGTAAGTGGATCTTCCAAAGGTTCACCATCTTCAGCATTGTACTTTACATTGGGTTCCATCGGATTACTGATACTCTTGCAATGCTTCATGCCATATTTCTTTAACAAATCTGAAATATAATTCCTTTTTAGAAGATATACACCATCTTCTTTCTTCGGAACTTGGATTCAAAGAATATACGTCAATTCTCATAAATCTGAAATTTTAAATTCAGATCCAAGCTCAGCTTTGATCCTTGCTATCTCACCTTCATCGTTTCATGTTATTATCAAGTCATCCACAGACAAAGTAAAAGCCATTGCAGAATTGCCGAGGTCAAGGAATGTTAAAGAGGTTCAAGCCTTTATGGGCCATTGTGGATATTACCGTAGGTTTATCCACATGTATGCCATCATAGCTAAACCTCTTTATGGGTTGTTGACAAATTTTGAGTGGAACGATGAATGTGAGAATTCCTTCAATGAGTTGAAAAGATGTTTGTGCACAGCACCAATATTGACCACTCCGGATTGGAGCAAACCCTTTCATGTCCATGTAGATGCCTCCAATCATGCCATCGGATGTGTGCTAGCACAACCCATAGGTGAAGAAAACCTAGATTTGCTGATAGCATATGCTAGTAGGCAATTAAATGTGGCTAAACAAAACTATACGACAATCGAGAGAGAAGGCTTAGGCATGGTATATGCTGTGAAGAAGTTTAGACACTATCTATTGGCCAATAAGTTCAAGTTTTTCATTGATCATCAAGCTTTACTTTATTTGGTCAATAAACCTTGCAATATAGGCCGCTTAGTAAGATGGTTCCTCTTACTAATGGAATACAATTTTGAAGTGGTTGTCAGGAAAGGTAGGACCCACCTTAGGGCGGATCACCTTTCTCGCATAACTTCAGGAGAGTCACTGCAAGGAGTGTTGGATGAACTATCTGATGCTTATTTGTTCAATTTGGAAGTTGTTCCTAAGTGGGCAAATAAGTTGGTACCAGTCCTAACCTTCGGACCCGCAAACAAGAATGTAAAAACAAACAAGAAGGAACTTGTACGATCACAGAAATATCAAATACTGGCAGGAAGCATGTACAAACAAGATAGAGAGGGTGTATTAGCATGTTGTGTCGAGGACGATGAACATACTAGTTGGTTGCAACAAGCCCATGAGGGATTGCTAGGAAATCACTACTCTAAATAAAGAACATTGCAGAATCTAAAACATTTAGGAGTGTATTGGCCTAGCATGGACAAGGAAATACATGAGTGGATGAAGAATTGTTCAGTGTGTCAGATGAGACCCCCAGTGGAGCATGCTACCCTTTACCACGTGTCATTAATTCCAGATTGGAGTGCTCCATTGGTAGAGTTCATGAGATTGGGGACATTACCTAGAGAAGCTAGTCTAGCAAGAAGACGAAGCATGGAGCAAGAGGCTCAAGACTATGCCTTAATAGGAGACAACTTGTACCGAAGAGGAAAAGATGGTTACCTAAGATTGTGCGTTCATGAATTAGATTATTTGAAAGTCTTATAAAATGCACATAGTGGTGTTCAAGTGGACACTTTGGGCCTGACAGAGTAATCAAGACCATTCTATTCTCAGGGCTTTGGTGGCCCACTCTGCATATGGATGCACATACTTATGTGAAGAAATGTGACACATGCTAATGTGCACAATATCCGATAAGAAAGGATGAGATGTCTTTGAGACCAATGATGGGAGGACGTGCATTTTCGACGTGGGGTATAGACTTTCTAGGTCCTATTAACCCACCAACTAGAAACTCCCATGCATAATACATTATTGTAGCCACTGATTACCTTACCAAGTGGGTGGAAGTGAAAGCCACAACAAAGAATGATGCTCAAACAACGGCTAAGTTCTTATTCGAGAACGTGTTCACCAGATATGGGCTACCAATAGAGTTGGTCAGTGATAGAGGTACACACTTCTTGAACGAGGTCACTGAAAATATCCTTCAAGAATTCATGGTGATACATAAGAAGTCTGCCCCTTATCATCCACAAGCCAACGGACAAGCCGAGATCACAAATAAGATCCTATGTAATGTGTTGACAAAACTAGTAAATAATAAACGCTCTGATTGGGACAAACAACTTCATCATGCTGTTTGGGCATACCGAGTTGCATACAAAACGGTACTCAATGCCACACCATTTCAAATGGTCTTCGGACAGAATGTTGTGCTACCATTAGATTTTCTAATCCCAACTTTAAGAGTAGCACAAGAGCATGATTGGAATGGACATGAGTTGTCCTCTAAGATCTTTGATCTAGAACGCTTAGGTGAGATGAGGCTACGAGCGGCAGCAGGCATCTATGCTGCAAAGAAAAGACAAAAGGCATACTTTGATGCACACATCAAAGATAAAGGATTGAAAGAAGGAGATCTGGTGCTAGTTTATACGCTCAAGCAACATGCCCACAAATTGGAGAAACGGGGATATGGATCCATGATCATTAACAAAATCTTCACTAGTGGTGCGGTTCAATTGACCACTCTAGAAGGTGACGTCTTGCCAAACTACATTAGTAGATGTTGAGTCAAGCTAAAGAACCTCTTACAGAGGATATGCTCATGAGACTCAACACTGTTAAGAAGCGAAAAGAAGAGGAGTTAAGGGTTAGAGAAGAAGCACAAGCAGAGGCAAGAGAGCGCATAAGAAGAAATAAGTTAAGGCGACTAGGCCTAGATGTCAACCCAAAAGCCCCAAAATATCACATGGACATGTGCCAAAAATCAGGCATATTTACTTCTTGCATAATCGATCGACGCCCCTTTGTGACCATAGGGGTAGGACAAGGAAAGAGTGTAAGGACTGTGAGAGCATTGGTTGACTCAGGTGCAGCAACTAGTGCAGTTAGACTTTCACACTGCCAAGACCTGCAATTGGACATCAAGCCCATAGAAGCATATCTCATAGGATTGGGAGGTGTGGAAACCCCTTGTTTGGGTGAGGTGGAACTTCCCATCTACCTTCAAGATGTTCCAATGAAAGTCAAAATGCTAGTGTGTCATGATGAGGAGCCACTTGTCTTGGGTCAAGATTGGATTTACGACCATGCAGTCAACTTGAACCTAAGAAGTCAACTTCTTCAAGTTTGGGCACAGGAGCAATGCATTACATTAGAATTAGAGAATTGCATGCTCACAGATCATGGCACCACACACTCTCTTAGTTCCTCTAAGACTGATCTTCACGAACAAGATGTTGTATGTGTCAAAAGCTCTGTATTCCAGAAGAACTCAATCAAGGAAGAACCAGCTCAAGGACAAGCGGACTCCTCCTCTTGTATAAAGACTAATGCCGTCACCACAACTCAATCGAAAGGGCAAGCGAGACAGTACATGAAAACCGCTATATCAAATAGACCAAGGGATTTCAAGAAGGAAGTAGTTCCGGGCATGAAGCAGACCTGGGTACGAAAAGGAGAGAAACCACCAGCCTTGCCAACACAATTTCCACTTAGGCAAGCCAACCATGTGAAGACAAGAAACAATAAACGAGGACCACCTCAACCAAAAGATCTCCGACAAATATGGGTGACTAAGAAAATTAGCTGCAACTCAACAAGGGCGATTACAGATGTGGGTACCTAAGAAGTTATTACATACACAACAAGCTATGCTCTCCCACATGCGAAAGGCCTCAACCAAGAAGCCAAGGAGAGAAAAGGGTAAGAATAGAGCACAAAGACCAAAAGAAGATGAACTCAAGCCTTCGGCAAAAGTAAGACGACAATCATCAAGGATATGGGTTTGGAAGCCTAAGATACCATTAGCATCCATCGCACCAAAGAACGAACCACTCCGGATACAAAAGTCAAGCAACCAACCAAAGATGAAGAAGTCAACAAGGACTTGTACACAGCCCAACACTGTTCTGAAATGGGTCCCTAAAATTAGTTGTCCTTTTGACATCCAATGGATACCTCCAAAAAAGGCTGCAACAACATCTACAAGACATTGAAAGCCTCGACGTGCAACAACCATGTGCCTTTGGCATAACCTTGTCTTTGCACCATTGAGGTCATGCACTTCCAAAGTATGCATTTTTATAGGGCCACATTACATGGCCATGCATAGACACAATTGAGACATCCCGGGCACATGAAACACAATTTCCACATGTAAAATATTTTCTTGATACTAACCTCTATCTTCTTGTTCCAACAAAAAAAAAAAAAGAAAAAAGAGAAGAAAAAAAGGAACAGGTCCATGCGCTCGATGACACTCATCCATGAACCATCAAAACGGACATCCGTCCACAGGAAAGACAAGCCAATGGTCAATCACCATGATGCAAGTACAACATGAAGAGATGAAGATCGACGAACCTTTCACCATGGTAAGAATTGTATGCTTCAATGACGCTATAACCATGATCTATTATGAAACCTCTTCATCGGAATCCCTTGAGCAATGAGCTCAAGACCCAACTTCTTGCACCATAATTCTTCCAGTGCATTTCGCAAGTATGCATGCATAGGGTCACATTACAAGGCCATGCACAAGGCACATAATGTTTTCAACCCATGCACTAATACACTTACCCATCCTTCATTATGGGTGATGAGTACTTGGCACGAAAGATTTGGAGGACATCAAGGTTATACCATCAATAGCTATGAAGCCACTCACCGCCGATAGCTGCTCACACTCAACAATGACAACCTCTTTTGAGCAATTAGCAGTTTTTGGGATGCTCACAAATACACCATTTCGCTCGAATCCAAGGAAGAAGTGCAAGGGAAAACTAAAGAACCAAACAACTGACCAAACTACATGGGGCAGATGGACACCTCTTGTTAATGGACTCTACCTCTCAAAGTACTACATGGAACAACCACTGCAACAAGGGTCTATTAGGGACGACATACTCAAGAGGGGGGGGAGTGTTGAAGCTCAAGGTCAAGGAAAAAGCATGGAAGCGCATCAAGGAAGTGGACACACAAGAAAAAGGAGCAAGTAGGGAGCTCCAAGAAGCACCTGTCAAATTTTCACAAGAAATCCCTATAAAAATAGTGATTTTTATCACTAAAAACCATTGTAAATACCATTTTCCATTTTTGCAACTCCATTTTGTTCAAGTCGAGGAGTCCTCGAGCTTGAGGAGTATTAGAACTATCATCCTACCAATTTTCATAATTTTTAGACTCCGTTTGAGCCCCCAAATAAGCCCTGGAACCTAGTTTTTAACTAGGCTGGACACTAAGTCTGGACAGGGCCAAAACCACTCAAAAAACTATAAAAAGGGCTGGAGAGATCATTTTTGAGGTTAGCTTGTTGTATTTTTGAGCTTTGTAAGAGATTTCTTTTGTAATCGAAGCTTTCCATTGTTCCACTCTTTGCTCTTACCTTGTGCGTGTGTATGTGTATGTGTGTGCATGCTTGTATGCTTTCACTCACGCACTTGTGCCATCACTTGCTCACGGTCTTCATATTGGTCCTCACGTCTCCATGGATTGACATTTATGAGGTGTATCTCCTCACATTGGTACTTACCATTGTGCTAGAGCGACAATAATGCATATGCATACATACATAGTTACATGCATACACACACATACACACACACATGCATACATAATGCACATGCATATGCATAGATACATGCTTACATGCATACACATACACACATAGACACATACACACACATAGATACATACACACACATGGACACATACACACATATACACATATACACATACACACATACACACATATACACATACACATACACACAGATTTACACACACACACCCACATACACAGCCACACTTATACACGCATACACACAAACATACACACATAGACACACACAAACTTACACACATAGACACACACACATACACACATACAAGCTTACACACACACAGATACACACACACATATATAAACACACACATACACACATAGACACATACATACTTACACACACACATACACACATCCACACACATTTACACACACACATACACATGCATATAGACATTTATATACAGATACACACATATATACACACATAGACACAAACATATACACCACACATATACACACATACACACATACACACATAGACACATACACACTTACACACACACATACACACATCCACACATATTTACACACATACATACACATGCATATAGACACACATATATACAGATACACATGTATATACACACATAAACACACACGTAGACATACACACACATACACACACATGGACACATACACACACATGGACACATACACACACATATATGCATAGACAGACACATAGAGACATACACACATATATATGCATACACACACATAGAGACACATACACCCACACATAAACATGCATGCATACATATGCATACATAATGCATATGCATATGCATACATACATACATACATGCATACACATACACACATGCATACATTTGCATACATAATGCACATGCATATGCATACATACATGCTTACATGCATACACACACTCACATATACACCTACATACACATATATACACATACATATGTACACGTATATACATTGATTTCTAACCCATTTTGTTTTATATGTACCGGTATTATGTATCCTAGTAGAGAGAGAAAGGCGAAACTCACTCTCATAGAAAGTCTTATGAGAGCAAGAGTTCTGCGTGATACTCTAGGGGTCATCATGCATGAGTACTCAGAGATGGCTGACGATGAGCTGGATTATATGATCCAGATGCTTAGCCAGTGATCAGAGGAGGGCTCTTCTGCGGCTCCACATGTAGGAAGACAGCTATTCGCTCATAGGTATATTTTTTTCATAAAATTTTTTAATTATAATATAACACATATTTTTATTTATTTTTATCTATCTATTTTCAAGACACCTATATCACCTCCAGATCGTGATAGTAGAGCACAGGTGCCTATGAGGACATGCATAGGCACCTTAGGGCTAGAGTGTGATATAGAGCCAGAGGGGAACATTGTGTACATAGGGAATGGATTGGAGTTCAAGAGAAGAATGCGAGCATTATGCGACTCTTACCTGCACCTTGTCCACTTATAGTGGAAGTATAAATTTTACATATAAATTGAAATAAATATCTTATGTTTTATTTACATGATTTTTCTAATTTTTGTAGTGAGCATGATGAGAGGGATAAAAAATACATACTTAGTTCATTTGAGCCAGAGTTTGGGACAGGATGGTCGCATTAGTGGTGTCTAAAAGAGATGCGGACACTTATGGCTCATCATCGCGATAATGCACGGTACGCATTGCTTTTATGTATATATATGTGGATATGAGTTTGTGTGTTCATGTATGTATGTATGTATATGAGAGAGAGAGAGAGAGAAGAGTGAGACTAGAGGTACAAATACACACATACACACACATATACATCATACATGCACATTTACACACATATACACATACATGCACATTTATACATACACACACATACATGCATATTTTTACACACACATACACGCATGCAGTTACACACATACACTAGCGAGTTCTTCCTCGAGAATTTCTTGACTTTGTTCCTCGGATAGTTGTCTGTGCACCCAAATTGCTTGCATATTGTGGTATAACTTTTTCAAAGTATAGGCAATGACTTCGAACGTGTTTTCTTCATGAGTACTCATATCACCTGGAGCTTCAGCTTGCTGCTCTTGCTCTTCATTCTGCACATCCTCTTGAGAATCATGGCTATCCTGACTGGCTTCATCATTGTCATCATCATCATCGATCACTGTCCTACCTTCATCTGAGTTGGAGACAACCTGCTCTTGTGGTTGGTCAAGAGGGGGTCAAAGGATATCTTGGACATTCATGCTCTTATGAGAAAAACTGCCCTTCTAAAAATTGAAACTCGCTAGAGAACGCATCATGCATTTCGAAATCAAAGGTTGTGTTAGTGGGATCTACCTCCAAGTTTGGTATGGGGAAAGTAAAGGCTTCCGCACCAATAGTGGTGGGAATTTCTCCTGCTGCAGTAGTAGTTTCCTGAGTGGTGGTTGCTTGAGGAGTTGTCGCACTGGTAGTGCCTTCTATGATTATGGGTCATGAGAGTTTGATATGTATTGGCTGTACAGGTGTGGGAGGTTCTGTTGGAGACTGTTGAGGGAATGGTTGTGGTGATGGGGACTCTGGAACCTACAAGCATGGGATAGAACCTCGCATGCACTTGCCTACCCATCCTTTGCTAGCTTTTCTGGCCTTTTTGGTGGTTCCCTTGAATCTTTTTAATTCTTCAGTGGTCATAGCACGTTCGATGGGCAAATCATAGGCCAAACACATATAGAATATTCGAGTGAGGGCACAACATCTGTGGATGACATGTTTTCTCTCCCATCTCTGTTGAGCTAAATACAATTGATCGATAATCCAACTGGCAAGATCGATGGTCTAGGGCCCTATGCATGCAAGATATAATCCAAACCAGATACCTTTTTGAGGAATGGTGAAATGATCTTGTGCAGCAAACATGAAGTGCTGCATGCAAATGCGCAATGGCTTGGAGAGTTTAGGTGTGATGGACGAAATATGCACCCACTTCAAAACATCACCATGCTTCATAGGCTCTGGAATAAGCCTTTCACGCTCTGTCGGCGTGTGAGTCCCATGGATCTTAAGCGCGGCTCGAATAAGATCTTTCAAAAGATAAAACTTCTTGTATGGAGGATCATTTATTAGTGATGGAAGAATAAATGTTCGTGGCAATTCCTTGTTCTCAGGGGCTTGAAGTGTAGTCACCAAGTAGTAGCATCGATAGAAATCGGGTTTGGGCATTGAAGTTTATGGACTCTTGACATCGTCCCGTCTGGCAACTATCCATCACCAAGCTCTCATGGGCTGACTTTGGAAGGAGCGTGCTTAGCCGATGGATCTGTCCAAAGATCGTCCAGTTCCCTTTTGCAATCATTTCATATGGTCTAGGGTTACATATCTCAGACAAAGTGTTGTTGGGGAAGTCAAGCGGTATCACTCGCTACTGGTCCAAGGTTCCAATGTGCAAGGAGCCTTGTCTAAGATTTAGGTCCACAGAATGATCGCATAGCCAATCTTGGCCAAGGATTAGGGGTTCTATCAGGTCATCATCATGGCACACTAGGAGCTTCACTGTCATGGTCACTTCCTGTATGAGGATAGGAAGGTCCATCTCACCCATGCAAGGGGTTTCCATGCCTCCTAGCCCTATGAGGTATGCCGCAATTGGCCGCATTTCTATTATTGAGTCCTTATAGTGAGACTATCCAATGGCACTAGTTGCAGCACCTGAATCAATTAAAGCTCTAAGTTCCTGATTATAATGTTCTCTCCCTAGTCCTTGTCTTCTTAGCTTCATTCGCTTAATGCGTTCTAGAGCTTCTGCATGAGCTTCCATGCATATTCTCTTTTCTTCCTCCTTATGCTTCTTGCCAATGTGAGTTGTCTAAGCATATCCTTAGTAAGAGGTTCCTGATATAGCTTGACTCTACAGCCACTAATGTAATTAGGCATTATCTCTCCTTTGAGGATGGCAAATTGTATCGCTCCACTTGTCGAGAGTCTGTTAATGATCATAGGTCCATAACCTCACTTTTCTAATTTTTGTGCATGTTTCTTCAGCATATACACTAGGACTAAGTCAACTTCTTTTAAGCCTTTGTCTTTCACATGTGCATCAAAATAGATTTTCTGTCGCTTCTTTGTTGCATCTATTCATGCTGTTGCTTTAAGCCTAGTTTCTCCTAATCGTTCCAATGCCATTATCCTTGATGATAATTCATGGCCGGTCCACTGATGTTCTTGTGCAACCTTAAGGGTGGGTATCAAAAAGTCTAAAGGAAGCATATCATTTTGATGAAAAACCATCTAAAAGGGAGTTGCATTGAGTACCGTCTTGTAGGCCACTCAATATGCCCAAACAACGTGATGTAACTGTTTGTCCCAATCTGAACGTTTGTTGTTCACGAGTTTCGTCAGTATGTTACAAAAGATCTTGTTAGTACTTTCTGCTTGACGATTGGCCTGAGGATGATATGGTGCAGATTTCTTGTGAATCACCACAAAATCCTGTAACAAATATTCAATGACTTGGTTTAGAAAGTGAGTTCCTCAATCGCTCATTAGTTCTATAGGCAATCCATATCTTGTAAAGACATTTTCAAATAAGAATTTTGTAGTCGTGTGTGCATCATTTTTTTTGTAGCCTTAGACTCTACCCATTTAGTAAGATAATCAATCACAACTATAATGTATTCCATAGGAGTACCTTTTGTAGGGGGGTTAATGGGTCCTACGAAATCTATAACCCACTTAGAAAATGCACGTCCTCCCATCATGGGTTTCAGTGGCATTTCATCTCTGCGAGTGGGAAGCTGAGTTTTTTGGCACACATCATATCTCTTAACATAGGTATGTGCATCCATGTGAAGAGTGGGCCACCATAATCCTGCAAATAGTATGGCTTTGATTATCTTGTCAGGGCCAAAATGACCTCCTGCAACACCTTGGTATGCAATCTCTAATACACTCAAATAATTGCTCTCATGAACACATCGTCATAGGTATCCATCGCATCCTCGTTTGTACAAATTATCGCCAATGAGTGAGTAGTCTTCGTTGTCGTGCTAAAGTCATTCCCTGAGGGAATGTTTTCGTCCTCAAGTACGTCACTAGTGGTTCACTCCATTCTGGTGTGAGAGACACATGATATAAAGTGGCATGTTCTACCGGTGGTCTTTCACAATAGACAAGACATTCTATACACAGCGTATAGACATCTGCTTCCATAGAAGGCCAATATACTCCTAGTCTATGCAGAGTCTACAATGTATGATGTTTTGAATGATGTTGCTTTAACACACCTACATGTGCTAGTTGCAACTAATTATTATGTTCTGATTTGTTTACACAACAAGCAAGAATTTTTTGATTATCATGTTTGTATATACTTCCTGCTATTATCCGGTATCTTTGTGACTCGATGATTTCTCCTTCTCTGATCCTAATCCTACAATTCTTGGGTCCAAATGTGAGAATAGGCACGATAGGCTTAGCCCATTCTGGTAATATTTCGAGGTTAAACAGGTATGCATCTAGGAGTTCATCCGCTATTCCTAGAGGAGCTTCTCTCGAAGTTAACCTTGAGAGATGGTCAGCTCTAAGGTGGGTCTTTCCCTTCCTCACTACTACTTCGAATTGGTATTCCATGAGTAGTAGAAACCATTGTATCAGTCGTTTGGTGTTACACGGCTTATTGACTAAGTACAATAACGTTTGATGATCCGTGAAGAACTTGAACTTATTTGCCAATAAGTAATGCCTAAATTTCTTTATCGTGTAAATCATTCATAATCCTTCGTGCTTTATAGTTGTACAGTTTCTTTTTGCTGCGTTTAATTGTCTCCTCGCATAAGCTATAGGGAGATCTATGTTGCCTTTGTTCGCAGGTTGTGCCAACACACATCCTATGGCATAGTTGGATGCATCCACATGTACATGGAATGGATTACTCTAATCTCATGTTGTTAATATAGGTGTCGAACACAATCGTCATTTTAGTTCAATTGAATGAATTCTCACATTCATCCGTCCATTCAAACTTGTTCAAAAAAGAGTACAAAGGCTTAGCTATGATAGCGTACATGCATATAAATCATCGATAATATCCACAATGACCCATGAAAGCCTATACTTGTTTTACATTTTTTGGCCTAGGTAGGTCTGCAATTACTTTCACCTTTTCTTCATCCGTAGAATTTCTATTTTTTGACACAATATGTCCTAGAATTTTATCTTGCTTGACCATGAAAACACACTTTTCTGGGTTCAAGCAAACTTGATATTCTTGACATTTGTCAAAAAATTGCCTTAACTCAGGGATGTGGGTAAGTCTTATGTTGGAATGATCACATAAATCATCCACATATACCTCCAAATTCTTTCGTAGGAATTCCTTAAAAACATGACACATTAGTCGTTGAAAGGTGGCAAGTGCATTTGTTAGCCCAAATGGCATTACACAAAATGGAAACATGCCCCATTCTATGGCAAAAGCCATCTTATGTTGATCTTCCGGAGCAATGGCTACTTGATTATAGCCTAAGATCCATCAAGGAAGCTAATAACTTCCTTGCATGCGACTCTTTCCGATAAGTGTTCTGTGATAGGAAGAGGATAACTGTCTCTAATCGTGGTGTCATTAGCTTTTTTAAGGTTAATACACACGTGCAATTTCCCATTCTTCTTGGGCACAACCACAATGGGGGATACCCATTATGTATGCTCAATTTCGTAAATGAATCGTGCTTCTATCAAGTGATCTATCTCTTCTTTAATATTGGCAGCATAATTATCATTGTACGTGTATGGTTTTTGCTTAGGAGGCTTAGCTTCTGGAGTCATAGGAATCCTATGAGAGCATATATCTGGGTCTAGTCCTTTCAAATCTTTGTAACTCCAAGCAAACACATATCTATATTATCGCAATAGGGCAATTAACTCTTCTTCTTCTTCATTGGTCAAATCATGCCCTATGTATGTACATTTTTCTTCTCATTCTTCTATGTGTACTATGATTTTTTTGGTTTTCTCTCGATTATCATATGCTTCTCTGATGCATGCTTCTCTCTTGGGCATTCATACCATAATTCTTCTATCTTCTATTTCATACTTCTTGAAGTTCTCAGGTACTTCCATGAGTGGTTCTTCCTCTTCTTCTGTCTTAAGTGATTTCTTTCTCTTCTTTTGCTTACTTTCTGTATCTTTTGTGAGTGAATCAGGTTGTTCAATATGACTTTCCTTTTCCATTTTAGGGGTCTTGGCTTCTACAAAATAAAAATATTCATCTTCTATCGAATAGAAGGGTTCCATGATAATGGATTCTAAATCCTCGTCACCACTCTCGTCCGGTTCTTGGGTTAATTCCATGCACTCTTCTAAGATAAAGTCTTCCTCAACAAGTTCAATCATAAAGATGGAAATGTCATATCCTTCCTCATCACAATGAGGGGTCCATTGTTCTTCATTCACTGCTATGTCCATCGTAGCTAAGATATCTACCCAACCATGAGGCTCCAATTCCTCGTTTGGAAATACTATAGGTGCATAGGTAGGGTCTTGAAGATTTCATGGATTTCGTTATGAACCTAAGTTCCCGGCTTTTAACCGTTCTTCCTCTTGTTTGGCTACTTTACACATCCATAGATGAGTATCCTCGTGCAACCATGAGGGGTCTGATTCTAATGAATGCACGGACTCTCTTTCTTCCTATGTCTTATGGATGATATTCCCTTGTATTGGGGATACATCTCGATGGGTCTAGTCTTTAAGATTGACTTTGGTGGCTACTCCTAAATGTTGCAAGTACAAAGAATTAGTTCCTCAATCTTGTACAATTTGCAACTGATGCATGAATGGTCATCCTAAAATCATCTCGTAAGCATGATTTTTCCCAAAATCACAAATGGTGAAAGTATGTTCAAACTCTACACCACAAATGGTGAGAGATATGCCTTCTAGTAAGCTTAACGGCTTTTCTATATGTCTGTCAACCATTTGTATCTTCATCCTGGTGGGTCTTAATGTTGGCTTACCCCAATGTTTCCATAAAGCAGTGGTAGCGATGGCTACTTCGGCTCTTGAATCTCAGATGGCTTTGGTGGTTTAGCCCTTGTGGGTTACTGAAAGATAAGTATTTCCATCCTCTCCCTCGCTCACATCTCCAATTCTTTCCACCGGTATCTCTGGTACCTTCTTGTGTGATGCTATCTGGGAGGGAGCAGTAACGATCTCAAGGAATTGGTTTGCTATGTGCTTCCATAATTCTGGTTTAATCTTTAACAATTCCTCCAAAGTGAGATGACACTAGAATCTAGTGTTCTTGATCATTTTCATTTTTCTAGGGATTATTGATTCTTCATTCCTCACTATTATAGTGAGTGCTCTCATGCTGATAGACTTGGCTTCCCCAGGTCCTGTGAATTGAGGTTTTTCTTGCAAAGAATTAGATTCAAAATCCGTTTGTTCACTCAGTTGCTCTTCCTTTGCATCATCATAGATAAAGGGTATGTCTTGAGGAAATTACTATTGATATATAGGAATACTTGCTCGATGATGACGATGATGATGATAATTTATCTCATAATGTTAATATACCTCGTACACGTCATGGACTTGCTGTTCATCAATTACAAGTAGAGGTTTCTAAAAATCCTCTACCTCTTAGTTTAGAGACTGAAACGACTGGAGATTATCCATTGCCAGCTCGTGATCGTTCTCTAGTACAAACATATGATAGAAGAAGATATGGAGGATGGAATAGAGGACCATTTCCTTTAGATGGAGAGGTTTTCAAGTTTTGGGGTAATCACTATATGATTGCTCCATCCACTATTACTAATGTTGGTCATGGTCTCTTCATTGTAGAGGATTTGTATGTGCCTCCAAACTCTGAAGTCACTCTTATGTCATTTTGTGGTCCTATATATGGATGGGGAGATTGGCATCGACTTGCATGTTATGTTCAAAGCATGAGTACTTATGGAATATGCTTGAATGTAGCATCCCTTACTAGTAAAAGGATTTCACATGCAGAAAATTAAAGATTATATATTGATGGAAGACCTTACACACATGGAAATATAGTAGGTTTAATAAATAGTAGTCGAGGGTTACATAATAGTTCAAGGACTGATTGCACATTTTAGGAGCGTGAAAATAGTTACGAATCACCATACATGAGTAGAGATGTATCAAGATACATAGTTGTCAATGTTATTATTACATTACATGCTGGTGATGAATTATTAGTGAATTATGGATGGCGTAGACCTCCAAGAGTGCCTTTTAGCTAGAGAGAGAATTAAGATTTTCTATCCCTATTTGATAACTTATATATTTAATTTCATGTTTAAAGTTTACTTTTTATTCATTTATGGAATACTAATGATTTTTATTCATGTGTGTGGATTCCAACGTATGATGTTGATGATATTCCTCCACACCATTCACAATTGCCGGTAAGACCTCATTTATCAGAAGCTTCTATAAGGAGGCTATGCAAAAGTGATCCTGTGAAATATGCAAGGTTGAAAGATCTATATTCAAAAGAAGATAAAATACAAGATTTGTGCGACAATGATGAAGATGATGGCATGGCAGATTTTATTGAGGATTGGTATCAAAATGACAGTGAGAGCATTGATATTTCTAAAAATGAGAAATATCTTTGAGAGGAATGTCTAAAGCATGTATAAAAGAAGTCGTTTGACATGACTAAGCCAGCTTACTTATTCTTAATCTTCAAAATCATTTTGGATGGAGTGGCTAGTGGTAGTCATAAACTACAATCTTCCGCCATATCTTAGCATTAAAAAGGAACATTTAATGCTTTCACTTTTAATCCCAGGAAAAAGACAAGTTAAAGATATGAATACATATCTTACTCCCATCATTGACAATCTCCAAGAGTTATGGAGAGGTATTAATGTCATTGATATATCAAAAAGCATCAATGAAAGACATATTACGGTTTGTGGTATTGTGGCTTGGACTATTCACGATTTTCCAAGATATGGTGTTTATTCAGGTATTGATGTAATTTTTTAATTCAATATGCATACAAATAAATGTGGTTTAATTTAATTATATTTTTATCATTTTCATGATGCAAGAATATCTAGTAAGGGTTATAAAGCTTGTCCATATTATGGTGATTGGTTGAGATCAATCTATAGTAACAATCTCAACCAAAATATTTACCTTTGACATCGATGATTCTTGCCTGATGATCATCCATTAAGATCTAAAAGAGAAGTGATACATTTTAAAGGAAATATTGAAACAGGTCAGTGTCCAAAACCTATGACGCCTATGGATTGGTATAAAAAATGGTCAAATGGACCTATGATAGATCCGAAATCAGAAATCGTCAATGATGATGAAGATAATGAGTATGTGAAGAGGTAAAGGAAAATTGGCACTCGCAGAGAAGATATCAACATGGTATTCTTTGGAGTATTGAAAAGAGTTAAAAGTATGTCATCTTCTCGATCGTATGCATATATTCAAGAATATTGGTTATTCACCATGGCAACATCTTCTTGGACTAAAAGATACCATAGCATCAAGGAATGATTTGAAAGATCAAAACTCAAAACCAAAGTTATGGTCAGTTTTTGATAGACATCGACAGGAAATGACTTATGCACTTGCTCCTTGGATACTTACAACAAAAGAGATACAGACTATCAACAATAGGATTCAATTGATTCGGAATCCTACAAGATATGGAGAATCTTTCCAAAACATGTTTACTATGGATGATAAGAGCTTATCTGGGTTAAAGACACATGAGTGGCATAAATTTTTGAAACATATTTTACCTTTGGTTATCGACGGATGTACAACGAAAGGAGTACGAGATGTGATCTATCGTCTTGGATTGCTTATAAGGTAATTATGATACTTTTATATTTAATATGTATGAATATTTGATATCTTTTATTTTTTAATTACATTCTTTATAAAAATTTTTATGATATGTATAGGTGGATTACATCAAAAGAGATTGACAAAAAATCGATCTCACAAAAAAAACGTGAATGCAAAGAGCTACTATGTTTGATGGAGAAAGAGCTTCCTACTTCATTTTTTGATATTCAGGTTCATTTACTAGTTCATCTTGTACATGAAATAGAGATTGCAAGTGTTTTCAACACTCAATGGATGTTTTGGGTCGAATGATTTATGGGAATATTAAAGGCTATGTGCGACAAAGAGCGAAACCAGAAGGATCCATGGAAAAGGGTTGGATGCTTGAAGAGTGCATGTATTATGTTAGTGAGTACCTTGAAAGAGTTCATGAAGAAGCTCCACGTGCATGGACCAACGGGTATTCTTCAAAAATAACAGATGATGTATTATCAAGTAAAAGAGCTCCATTTTTATTTACATCTCAAGAAAAAAATGATGTTTCTACTTTTGTAGCACATAATAGCGAATGCATGCAAGCATTCCTTGACGAGTACGAATAGGAACTTCAAAATCTCCGAAGTAAAAGGCGAAGAAACAAAAGATATAGATGTAATCTCGATAATAATGAGATTACAAATATATCTTCTTTCACGGATTGACTATATAGTCGTTTGCAACGTGCCAATGCAAATAATGAAGAAATCTCAGATGAGCAGAGAGAGTTAATGATAGGTTGTGAACGAAATGTAATTTTATTTTAATAATATTTTGTTTTTTTTCATATATGTATATTAGTTTCTATTTACTAATTTAATTTCTTTTGCAGGCTCAAATGTTCACTAATATGTGGGATTTTGGACAACATATTAGAATCAACGCCATTAATTCTTTACGTAAAATAGAGGATTCTAGTATTGTTGCTTCTTTCAAGCAACTATCACGTGCTAGCTCAAAAGACATGAACCTTATAGATGGTGAACTTGGTTATGTGGGAACTATTGTTGATATCTACAAAATATCATTTCGTACATTCAAACAGGTAGAAAAAATTTTATATTTTTTATGATAGAGTTAGTTATTTTTTAAAGCACCTAATAATGGGTTTTTGTTTTTATATATTTTGATAGGTCATTTTGAAGGTTGACTCGTTTCAAGCCAAGTATAAAGGTAGTAATTCCCCATTAAGAAAGGAATTATCTAGGTTTTGGGCAATTGATTCTTCCAAGGTAATGCGATCTACTAAAGAACCATATATTCTTCCTAGGCATATTGAACAAGCATTTTTTTATAAAAACCCAGATGCTCACCCTTGGTGGCAAGTCATTCATGTTCAACCTAGAGGTCGGCCATTGTTTGAACACTTTATTGTTAGAGAGATCGAAGAAAGTCCTCTTGATGATTCACCATCAGATATTGATACATCAACATTTGAAAGAGAAATTAGAATCATTATACGTGATAATGATACTAATCTTTTTGATAAAGAGGATAATACTCTACATGCTGATTATACTGATGATGAAGAGGAACTACCTGAAATCGATATTAATCCATCAATAGATGATGCGACTCATGATAACATAGATTTCACAATAGAAGAAATAAATGAAATCAATAAGGATAATGAAGATGAGACTATATTGATGTCTTACCAAAATGATGGCAACAATGAAAACATATGAGCAGATTAGATAGTAAATTCTACTCTAGTTATCGATCAATAACTTGAAGCTTCTGAATGGATATCAGATAATAGATTCTTTATTCAACTTGAATATCGATGAATCCTACTAGAGAGATGAAATCATGTTCTTTTAAGTTAGAACATGAAGCTCGGGGGTATGCCTAATTTCGAAGAGCAAATTTTTCTCATGTATGTATGCATATGTGTGTGTATTCATGTGTATTATATGTATACATGTGTTAGTATGCATATATATGCGTTTCATGTATATGTATGTGTGTGCATGTGTGTGATATATGTATACATGTGTTAGTATGCATATGTGTATATATGCATATGCATTTGTGTAAAATATTCATGTATTCATGTAATATATGCAAGTGTTTATAATTGTGTATATGTAGGCATGTATATGTGATGTGTACATGTATATATGTATATGTGTCTATATGAAATGTGTACATGTAAATATGTATGCATGTATATATATTTATGTGTGCATTTAAGCATGTATGTGTGATGCATAATGTATATACTCCATTTTATATTTATGTATGTGTATCGACATGATGTGTATATATCTTTATATATATTATGATCCTCGTTGATTCGAGTAGCCATATATAGAGGCATAAGGTTGGGAGGAGAGACATCTCTCTAGTAGGACATCAGAGGAATAGATGCCATGTGTACATATAGTTAAATCATATGGCTAAAAGGCTGAATTAGAGTAGCAGCTTTGGACCAACCGGATGAACCCCTCAGTCCCAGCCCATTTGAAGCAGTACCCTTGGAATCCATGCAAATATTGTTAGAAGATCATGCATGACTACCAGAGGACTATGATAAGTTCAATGAGGAATATCATAAGCTTTAGAATGATCATAAACTTCTATTGTTACAGACACCTGCTCAACAACCACAAGTTCTTGAAGTCACCCCCTAGTGCTTCTTGAGGAACTCGATACTTTATGCATGTAGGAACTTGATCTTCAAGCACATATTACAACTTACTCCGAGCCTCCCACGCCAGATTCCCCACCAAAAATTCTGGCTGAAGAAGCTACCACATGTTGCATGGATGAAACCAATCAAGGAACTAGGACAAACACATTTATTGTGGATAGAGGTACAACTACAAGCCATGGCAATCATTGAAGAATCAATTCTAAAGTCAGCCTACTTTTAGGAGCTCATGCTAGGACCATACATCTCTAACAATGAGATCCAGTACATGCCCTACTTTATGATTATGGTTGAATACAATGCAGAAATAAAACACATCATAAGGAGGATAGCCACCTTTTAACACAATTTTAGCCTGAAGACCTACCTTTAGAGGCACACCATAGTACCATTTTTCAACCCAATTGGTGAGCACAAATGTTGCAAGAGTACCTTGAGATGATGCAGACGTGGACAAAGACCCCACTTCACATTTTATATAATCCATGCTACAGTCCCGTCCCAAGAAGAAGATAACTTTTTCCATTAAAGCCAAGAATGATAAAAAGTGTCAAGATTGGATCATTTTCCCTTACCTCGCACCGTCTCTAGGACTACCTATAGTTGCTTATATGATGGCTATAATTTTTCATTGGCGATCATGCTTACATAGAATGAAAGATATTGTGGCACGAATGCAAATCAAGATTTTTGACATGATGCAGACAACCTTCAACATTTTTCACAAAGTCAAGGCATCATACATCTTAATGCTAGGATTTGAGCATGGTAACCTCAACCTCATACATGATATGAGTACAATGCCATCAATAAAGTCTGCTACGCATGGCACTATCGAGTGAAGTACCTTCCCACTTGTTATAAGAAAAAATTCAAAGAGATGTTCACAACAAGATTTTGGGAGTACCATCTCTAAGGTTTTCATTCCATAACCTGCTCATTTAATATAGTCATTTGTGTGTGAATCATTGCAATACTCTTACACATTACCACTATCAACAATACACACCTATAGCAATCGATTGGCCTAGGCCTGAAGCAACTCTCACCAAAGGAATTCGGGTGAATGAAAACTCCTTAGCCATCGACCTTCTATAGAACCACATCGATCATGACCTTCAACAACAGTCTGTCAAGGATGACAGACCTGAGAGGTAGGGGAGTTTTGCATAAGAATAAGCACATATCAATGGTCAATGGGAATCACACACCCACCAGAGGAGAGCTAGTACATAAGGCAAGAGGCTCAAGTCAAGTTTAAAGAGAAGCAACATCAATTTTTGCAACAGAGAATTATTTTTATCATTATATTTGTAAATACAAACACCCAATTTTATAATTGAATTGTCCTTTTTGTGGAGGTCAAGGAGTACTTAAGTTGGAGCCCATTAGATACCTCATATTAGCCTTCATAGGCCCTGATCGGATGGAGCTAGGTAGGAGACATGTCCTTATTCAGTAGAACAAGATAGAGCTGGAAGGCCCAATTCAAGCTCTCAATTTCTTTTTTACTATTGGTCTCTCACACACAAAATAATAGAGAAAGAATGAAATCATAGCTTTGATTTGGAGGATTTTGATAGTTCTCATGATCTATGATGGCACTAGTATCGTTCTTTCCTTACAACATACTGAATTTCTAAGAGTGGAAACCATCTTCGTGAACTTTTGGCTGCATCCAAGGTCTTTCAAGGATTGAAGAATAAAGTCCCATTCCAATCTGTCATACGCTTTGTCGAAGTCGATCTTAATGAATACCAGATCTTGAGCAGACTCCTCAGCAAAAGCAAGGCCTTCCCAAATATCGATAATTGCTTCAAGTATAGATCTACCTTTGATAAAACCTTTCTGGTCCTCGCACAGCCATGACTTTAAATGACAAGAGATTCTGTTGGCGATAACTTTTGCAATTATCTTGTATCCAGTTTGGAGCATGGTAATCGGACACCAGTTTTCAATTTTGTTCTTATCTCCCCGTTTGTGGATTAACTTGATGACGCCATTATTCAGGCACTCAGGGAGGGCACCGAAAGAGAGAGCCTCTTGCCACACGAGGCGCAGCGGGGTGGCCACCTGATGTTTGAAGGACTTGAAAAACTCATTGGTAAGGCCATCCGGACCCGGACTTTTCCCATTAGGAAGGGCATCAATAACCGCGATAATTCCATTCTCGGAGATGTTAGCATCCAGTAGAGCAATCAAGTTCTGTGGGATTCTGGTTTGAGCAACCCTTGAGATGGTTGCCATGGATTCGCACCTGTGGGGGGAAAGAGGAGTCGAGACCCCGAGAAGATTGTTAAAGTGTTCGACGATGATAGATCTATTCTCCACTTCCGTGCAACATTCAGTTCCATTGTTATCGACCATTAGGGGGATGGATTCCCTAGCTTGTTTCCTTTTGAGGATGTTACACATCTCTTTCGTTGGTTTGTCGGCCTTCCCTGCCCACCAATCTTTGAAGAAAATTTGAAGATTTTTCCTTTGAACCTCCTCCTCTAACCTTAGTCTTCCCCTGATTTTCAAAAGACCTTGTTGGCAATGTAGCTTACCTTTGTTCATCTCTTCTTCAAGCCGTGAGAGCCTCTGGTACACCGTTTCTCTTCTTTTTTTTTGGATTTCTCTTATAGCCTTTTGAGTCCTGATTAGAATTTTTCGAGTCCTTTCTACTGCGCTTCTCCAACACTTAGCCGGTTCATTACAGTAAGCAAAGGCTTCCGTCCACACCTCAAAAATTTCTTGGTGGACAGAGGGGAGGGAAAACGATGTCTGACAAGCATGAAACCAAGGAGCTTTCTAGAGCATGGGAATCGGTTTGAAAGACAGAGTAATCGGATAGTGGTCTGAGATAGTCAGGTCCATGTGTTGGGAAATCGAAGGAATACCCCACTGAAGGATGGTGTTCTGATCGATGTAGCATCTATCAAGTCGTGCTTTCCTCAAAGAGTCCCCCGACTAGAGATTTGACCAGGAGAACCCCTTCATGTCTTTCACCTCGACCAGGTCGAGATGGAGCTTGATTTTATCCCATATCTCTTTCTCCTGACTGTCAATAATTTTTCCTTTGTTATTCCATCGGTCCTCAGGAAACTCAACCATGTTGAAGTCCCCACAAATCAGAACATTGTGTGAAAGGGAGTCGAGGGAAGCCAAAGTATCCATTCTATCTACTTCACCATTAGGGGCATAAATTGAGACCACAGTGAACTGGAAAGGGAACCCGAAAGAGGCAGCAATCCAACGATGATTCCGACCTTCAAAAGTCGAGGTCACATTGCCAGACAAGGAGTGTCTAATGCCGATAGAAGCACCCCCCGTCCCTCTAGGGTGAGAAGTGGAGAACCAAAGGTGATTCGGAGAAATGCACTTAAGCCGTTTTTGTAGATCCTCTCCGTCGATTTTAATCTCTTGTAAGCAAATAAAGTCCGGGGCGAAGCACTTGTCTTTGAACCACTGGCCAAGAATCGAAGCTCTTGACGGGTCAGACAGACCCCTGACGTTTAGAGATGTGAATTTCATTGATGATGGTTGCCCTCTTTAAGAGGAGGGACCCGATCTTTTTTCTTCTTGTGGTCTTCTTTTTTCCTCCCTACTTCTTAACTAAGGATCCTACTCTTGAGGGGGCTCTTCCAAGGCATGCCGGAAGATTGTTTTCCTTTAAGCTTTGACTTTTGTTGCGGTAATCTTGGAAAGCATACCGGGAGGGTAGGACCTAGAGAGGAGCTTTCGCTGTCTGGGTTGTCTTCATTGCTGGTAGTGAAGCCTTCCTCTTTACTCGTGGTATAACCTTCTTGGTTGTCTTCTTTGCTGGTAGAGCACCCAAGGGTATTATCAGTGGGGTCTTCTTCAAAGTGGTTGTCCCCTGGGAAGTCGACCTCATTAATCTCTTTTTCTAGGTTACTGTATATGTTATTCAAGGGGGCAACTGTCGTAGTATTCCTTGCTGTTGATCTTCGAGGGCTAACTTTCCTCCTGCGTCTCACTTCAGTGAATCCTTCTGAATCCGTCTCAGCAACGCAGTTCCCTCTTCTTCCTCCATTGGAGGGGGATGACCCCGAGTGTCATCTTGGGGGAGAGGGTCTAGGGTCCCATCTGGTTTAAGCTTGTTTTTATTGGAACTTTTCTTCAGGGGGCAGTCTTTGATCCTATGACCTTGATGCCCGCACCGGAAGCACGCGTTTGGCAAATTCTTGTAAGTAACCTCTTGTGTCCATGTCTTACCATCTCCACAGTTTATGGAGATCTTCGAGGGAAGGACCTGGTTCAGGTCTGTTTCAATGCAGATCTGTGGATGCCATCTTGCATTGAAAGAATGTTGAGCACCATCGTAGATTAACCCCCCAACATCCTGTCTTGCGGCCATCGGGCGACCGATCGGTGAGACGATTTCACGAAGAAATCCATACATGAAGAAAGGCAGATTGGGAAGCTCTACCCAAAGCGGGTAACGAAGAGGCTTTGATCTGTTTGGGACAAAGTCTGGGGTCCATTTAAAAAGGCAGAGGGTGGACCGGCCCACTTGCCAGGAGCCGGCTTGCAGGGCTTGGAAAGCCATCTCTTCGTTCTTAAATACTAGAAGCAGGTGATTCGCCGGCAGGAATTGACATTTGGACACAATTAGACCACGCGGGAACCACTCCTTGCGAAGCCAAGTTCTCACACTTTCAAGAGGGGGCCTGGGGCCAAACATTTGACCGATCAGGCAAGTTTTCTTCAGTTCTTCTTGTTTTGCCGCCACAGACTCCTTGCATAAAGAGACCTCTGGGGGCGTGACGTCCACTGGGACGGACTCCATCTCAAGGGGGGACACGGACTGAGGGGGAGCCACATTGTTCATGGCAAATTGTTAATTGAACCCCGCAACTAATTCCTGATGTTTGGAAGCGAAGAAGGGAGAGCATTTAAGTATAACAAAGGGAGTATGAGAAGAAACGAGTGAAGTTATCAGATTCCACCGCTGCCGTGCCTTTTTTCTTTTTTCTTTATCTTATTTCTTTTTAAGGATTTTAAAACTTGTTTTAGTAATTAAACCAAGGCGTTGAAGCAACTTTCCTTGCGAGTCGCCACTTCTTAAGCTTTAAAAATTAAAACGGCCGCAGGCGGATCAGAGCCCTCAGCGCTGAGAGCAGGCGGCGCACGCTGGAGCCAGAAAGAAAGCACCGCGAACGGCAGGAGGCTGGGAAATCGGCGAAAAGTACAGCGAACCCCGCGATAGATGCGCCTCTGGACTCCGGAGTCTCGCGATAGACCGCCAGCGCAGTGACACGCCCTGGCATTTTGTATGGGCATCAAAGGATGCCCTAGAATGCATTTGATGCCCAAATGGGCATCAAATTTAAGGCCTGGTCTGAAGCCAACTCTTTGATATACAGGAGGAGTCGGGACCACACACAATGAATGTTCACCAAACAATCGGATTTCATCGTTAAGCATTTAATGAGAGTTACACTTGTGATTGATTACCTTTGACTATAATGAGTTGATAATGAGATCGCATGGTCAAGTGTCAGATTGTCAAACCACTATCACCCACCACCGGCCAGTTTCAGTCTCTCACGTACAAACTCGACGCTATGTTTACAGAGCCGAGTGTCCGTGCGGTTGATACAGAGCAACGGCGACGGCACTTGATCAGCTACATCCCAGTTCCCTCTCACTATTCTGAGAGCTGCTCGTATCGTTCCGGGATTATCTTGCACAGAGAGCGCTTGCCATGGCCGTTTGTCGGCCAACACCTCGGTTACTGGTTTGTCTCTGTTGCATGTTAATGCTTTGCGAGACTTCTGCTTCTAAGGATCTTAGTGATGTCCCTTCAGATTTTTCCTTTCTTAACTTCGGTGGAGGTAAGTTGTCGTTGCTGTTTGCCTGTTTGTTTAAGCATGTGGAATAGATACTCATGAGGTTTTTGCGTTTGTTATTCTGCAGGATTGGCATGCGACCTTGCAAAGTGCTTAAAAGGAAAATGTGTGAATTCGAGTTCTTTCCCTTTCTACCAATGCCAGTGCAATGAAGGATGGCAGTCTCCTTTTCGAGCCTCGTGGCTGCCGTGCATTTTACCTAATTGTAAGTGAAACTAAATTTAGCTTGCCAAGCCAGAAGTGATGCAGCCAAAAAAGCTCTATTAACTAGCGACATTGGAAGCAGGTTCAATCGACTTGACCTGCGGTAACAAGAGTGTGGCAGCTGCTACGCCTTCTCCCCCTGTTCCTTCTTTCCTTGGCACGGTAGACGGTAAGTGTAATTTTCTTATCTTTCCGTCATGCTGGCTCTGTGCTTCGTGATGTAGGAAACTCTTTGGTCGTCATTTCCTCACACGTGAGAAATGCAAAAAACATCTTGAGTTCACCTGTATGCATAGTGCTTATATGTTCTGCATATATAGTCAAGAGAGAGTTCATGTGGATGTATGATGATCACCAAAAAGACTTCCGTTTACAGTGTGCTCTCTCCACGTCTGCGGCAATGGACAGTGCGTGCACAACAACAGTTCGTCGACGAATAGTTCTGATGACTATTTCTGTAGCTGCGACCCTGGTTATGTCAACTTTGGTAACAGAACTGATGGATTCTGTATACGAAAATGTGAGCTCATCAATTCTGGAAGCTCTTATTTATAGATACACTATGCATAGAAGAGAAGACGTTCATATTGGCAACAAGTGAATATTTGTGCGGTGAATATTGCAGGCTCTATAGGTGCAGACTGTACAAACGTGAATCTTCCGTTTGGAAGCTCAAGTGGCACACTGTCACCTCCTCCCCCTGCGGTTGCTTCCCCAACATCAGCATCTGCCTCGAGTGCTAGAGAAGGTGCATGCCTCAATCATTGTTCACTTTTAGGAAAATATGGTAACTTTAGAGAAATACATTGATCTTCTTAAAGTGACATGTTAATAAGGGTTTTTAGATCAGTGTAAGTCACTCATAGCATATTGAAAACCGCCGCAATGTGGTTCACGGGGGAATTCTCTTTTGATAGCCTACAGAATCAGGTTTTCAGCAGATTACCTCATAATATCTTGATAGCCTATCGAATTGTACAGCGGGTGTGTGGGTGAGTGAATGAATTAGTGAGCATGTACTCATTCTTAGTTCCATACCCACTTTGGGCATCGATGTTGCTAATGAGGATTTCATAGTATTTAGTCAATACTATGCATAATAGATTTGAAGGCTGTATACCCTAGTGGTTGACTACTATGAGCTTACAGCTGCACTTTCATTTTGGGCGTAAATTTGGGGTTCTCTTTGGTTCATTCTCGTGTATATAAGAAGGCTTTGTTTTCTCTATGATTTGTTGGTCAGGTATAAATTCAATAGATATGTTCAATTAGATGCAAGGTATGTGCCTATGTCCCATTAGTTGTAGACTAAAAGAAGGTTCTTTTCTAGCTGTTTAAGGCTATTTGTATATGTGCAAGTTGGGAGAAGGTGCTCTAAAAGGCGAAAACTGCCCCACTGAACCTAGTGTGTTCACACACATCACTGCCATAATGTACTGACCGATTCACTCTCATAGTGATGGAGTGAAATAAGAGTTGGACTCATGTGTGAGGAAATGCTTGGATATGTTGATTCCTATCAATCCACAAAAGGGAATAAGGTCCAATCTCCAATTTTTCGCAAAAAACTTCAAGTTGTTCACATGGCAGCCTTTATGAAAAAAGATGCAAGGTTACCTTGTGTCACCTGTGAGTACACAAGCTAAGTTGATCTTTCTTGTACAGCTTCTTCCTAACATGATAATTCTGTAAACATTGAACGTTGGGTTTCTTGCAATTTCCAAGGTGCTCCAGCCATCAGCAAAGATAGTGGCACTAGAAGATTGTGCAACACCCAAATCAGCCACAACTATATGGTGTTCCAGCCACACAGCAGGCTATAGTTGCAAAAGCTTCCTTATACTTAGCCTCACAATTAGAAGTGGTCACTATTGGCTACATTTTTCTGAACCAAGAGATGCATGAACTATCATGAATAAAGCAAAACCATGTGGACATGAGTGTCATAGCAATCAGCTTGATCTGATTCTAGTAAAGTAAGTGAATCTTTTGGCATGATGCCCTCTTGGTTGAAAACAACCCAAGATTTTGGTTACCATGCAGTTAGAGAAAGATGCAACAAAAGATGCACTTAACAGCTAGGCTGTGCATAGATTTCTCACTTAAGAGACAACAGATTGAATCTCAAGAAATGTAATGCATAAACAAGTAAAGCATCCTACAACTTGTTGATAATGAACAATATCAACTGCATCTTCAACATTATGAAAACGCATTTGTAAACTCGTCTCCATAAGAGTCACAAAGAGTTTATAATCCTCAAGGCATAATTCTACAAGGTGTTAATATACTTTCTATGACACAAATCAATTCCTTTATCAACATGCATAAATTGAATCCCCAAATAGTTATAAGGAAGCCCATTTTTGACATTTCAAAAGTGGCATGCAAATCAATTGTAAGCCCTTCAAATGGGAGCTTAAGTAATTCAAATAACTCAAGGGTTCAAATCATAGACTTGGAGACACTTTCCCCAGGGTTTTCAACAAACTCTAAGGGTTCTCCAAGGTACTTTGGACCCTCAAAAGCCATGTCTTTTGCAGCTTGGACTTATAAATATACAACATTCTTCCCTCAATGCATTTTTGTCCTTGAAAATGTGTAGAAATATATTATGTGGAATATTCCCCCGTGCCCCATGATCCATATTGTTGATCATGGTATTCATGTTTCTAATTTGCCCCTTTATGAAAAGGGAATTCTATCCCATACGGATCTGAAAAGAGGGGAAATGTGTGTGGGCTGAACACTAAAGTGATTAGAGTCATATGCTATGAAAGTCAAAACTTTAAGGCTTCATGGATCCGTTCAAATCAAGGTTTTGAAGTATTGCATGAAACTCTATGTGAGTTAAACTAAGTTCTCATGAAGGTTCTTTGAGTTAAGTTAGACCATCATCTGACCACCAAACTCTTATGTTGATTGCCAAGTTAATCTCGTTTCTAATCTCTTGAGACTCCCTATCTTTAACTCAAGAGATCAATTCACTTGGTTGTATTAACAAGAAGATGCTTTGGACTAACTTAGTCTAACTTATTTGAAAGGATCTTGCTAAGATCTTTCTCTTTAGAAATCCATGTGGCATTTCGAATAAAGAACTACAAAATCTTTACTTTGAATTCTCACAACCGAAGTAAGACTGTGATTGTCTTACTCGAATCCTTAAGGAAGATCATGGAAGTCTGCTAATTTCATCATGTAGCATCTTCCTTCTTTGTGTGTTCTTGAAGTGACTTCAGGTCATACCACTCTTGAAATCCATTTAAAGATAGGTGAATACAAGTTTCACCTTCTGCAAAATTAAGTATCATTTGTGATTGTTATAGACTACATACTTGGAACTACAAACTTAAGTATCATTTGTCATTGTTTAGAGATGTATAGCCTTTGGCATGCTCTATTCAACCTTGTGGTTGCAACCATCTTTCAAAATCTCTTTTGATTTTGATGGGATCCCAATTCCCACTAACTTCAACGTGCCATGGTCTTTTACCCCATCATCCATGATTCTATACCCATGGAATCAATTGTACCAATTTTGATAAGTTTTGGTACTTTCTTCCCCCATTTGAAGAGTTTTCGTCCTCAAAAACTACGAAGTATATAACTTTATTCAAAACCTTAGAGTCATTGCTATGACTTATCTATCCTTGAAAGTATCAAGAAGATGTACTAGAAAAGTACTCTAGGTTTAGTAATCAACAAACATCTTCTATAGTTACTTGGGCGACCACTTGTCCTAACATATTTATGAACTTTCTTCTTTATTTTTAGGAATGCTCATGAATTGACATGTTCCCCAAAAATACAATTTCATGTCTATTTGTGTTTTGAGGGGTGGTTCTAGGCTTCATTCTTTATCGTCGCATAAGAGTTATGAGTTCTCGTGGTACTTATTATGATGAAATAAGAGGGCATTTCCATTTCATCTTTGTACCTTGCATTTAGAACTACTCCATCTCCTAAAGATAATTTATCTTGAGATGATAATCTTTTGAAGGAATGAAGCCTTAGAATAACTTGGAAATTCTTCTAAGAGGAAGACATGAACAAAGTTTCATGATACTTTGAGTACTTTACACCATTGTTGTTGGTGAAAGTAAACTTTAATTGAACTTTCATATTCTGTTTAAGCTCAATTGCTCATATTCCACTTCCATCATTGCCTTTGATGGAGTCAAATGAGAACTTTGTATCGTGAGACTTTTAAAACCATGTTGGGGTGCCATCTACTTAAGACATCTCATTTAAGAGCTTGTTTTCGAACCATCTCGAACTTTGCATTGATAATTTTTCCAAGTCGAAGAACTTATATCGATTCCGGTGCTAACTATTTCTTAATTCATTATTTTGGCTCGACATCATGTTGAAAGGTTTTATCTTGGAAAACTTTTCAAAGAAATAATCTAAGTCATTGAAGACATTAGATATATCCGAATGCCTTCCACTTAAGTATCCATTTCTTCCTTACTATGGATATGCAAGGAAATCTATCCAAATGGCACTTCTTGCCTTATCTCTTCTAACCATTCTTTTGCTTACCTATTTATGGAGCAAGAAATATTCATCACTCAATGTAATGTGCATTTTAAGTTTTTGGGGATACCCAAGTTTTAGTACACGAAATCTAGAGGTATCTTCATTGCAAAATCTAGCTAGCATGATTTTGCAAATACCTCTTCTTCCCTTCTTCCCCAATCATCTTGTTCCCATAATAGGCCTAAACTCTCAACTCAAAGTTATGTTTACTTGTCTATTTATATCACATAAGCAAATAAAAAGCGAATGCATGTATGCTGATACATGCCATCAATGATTGTATCAATCCTTAACTTCATGCATGCTTAACATTCATGCATTCCTTGCTCTAATGTTCCTTTTTGTGCACAATCATGTGATTCCTTTTCATGCATCCTCATAATATACATGATGTTTTGCATGTAGAATATTTTTTATGAAAAGGAAACTTACGAGTGTTCAAAAAGAAAGCTGAGGACCTTAAATTGTGAATGCAAATGATCCCTTGTCGAGATGAATGCACAAACATTAATTCTTTTGCTTGCAAATATGCATGCAAGTGCTTGAAATGCTTGCTTTTCCTTTTCATGCATATGTGTTTGCCTATTCTAATCTTGAGTATCCACTTTCATTATCTTTAGATGTAATTCTAGGCTTCAATTCATCCCTATTCAAAGATAATGAAGAATATGGCAAACATATATTAAATTCAAACATAAACTTAAAAAAATACCTAGCTCATTGTCAAGCTTCGTCCTTCCTTTTCCTTGGAGAAGGGCCATTCTTCTTCCTTTGGATCTCGAAAACACAATGTACTCTTCATGCTCCTTGTTCATGCATGGCTTTACCTACCT
This sequence comes from Ceratopteris richardii, assembly GCA_020310875.1. Classification (NCBI taxonomy): domain Eukaryota; kingdom Viridiplantae; phylum Streptophyta; class Polypodiopsida; order Polypodiales; family Pteridaceae; genus Ceratopteris; species Ceratopteris richardii. The sequence continues at coordinate 7,467,354 of CM035444.1, forward strand.
CTCTTTCTTGAGTCCTTCATACCTTGTTTCCAAAGACTTCAGTTGTTTTACTATGTGAGTCTCCTTCAAAAGCCGTCCGTGAGCCTCATAGATGCTCTTTTATGAGTGGAGAAGATGCTTCAAGAGAACCTACAAACCCCAAACTTGTTGAGGTTCTTTGTTGGCACAAGAATAATCCCACTTTGGATAATTTGGCTAAGTTACAAGTCTATAAAAAACACTTAAGTACTTGCTTTTTCAAGAACATGTAGAGGAAGCCTATCTGCAAGTGTCCGGGGTTCATACTCGCAAAAGCGCATGGGAAGAGAATTAAGAGGAAAGAAATGTTGTAAAGTATGGTATAAAACTTTAGTGTAAGAAAGAAAGGCTAGGAAGCCTTGATTGTAGATGGGAAAGCTATGGCCTTGATAGTTCTGTATATGAATTGTTGGACATATATGTAAGGGCTGCACAATGTGGTAGATCGACCCAATATGCCACATATGTGTGTCTTCTCGCTCACGTAGAACAACCTTCTTTCACATGCATAGCAATGGAGTCTTTTTATGAGAATTGTAGATGGGAAAGCTATGGCCTTGATAGATGGAGTCTTTCACATGCATAGAAACTTTTTATGAGAATTGTAGATGGGAAAGCTATGGCCTTGATAGTTCTGTATATGAATTGTTGGACGTATATGTAAGGGCTGCACAATGTGGTAGATCGACCCAATATGCCACATATGTGTGTCTTCTCGCTCACGTAGAACAACCTTCTTTCACATGCATAGCAATGGAGTCTTTGAGCCTGTAAAAATGATGCTCTTTGGATCATGGATTTATTTCAAGTTTTGATTCTCTAACTCATTTGGCACGCTACAAATGATCCTATTTTTTGAATCCAGTGCTATGTTTATGGATGCTTTTTACGCCTAACTTTTCATAGCTCTCTAATTGCTATATAAAGAGGGTGCTGTAGCCTATTATTCATTCAAGTTTTAAGCTACTCAAGCTACAAGCTTTAGGGTGAACATTGAAGAGTTAGGAGGACTCAAGGAGGAGTATATGCAGATTGGGAGGAGTTTTTGGCATCTTGCCTTTGTTCTTCTTCACACATCATAGTGTGCATTCTGATTTTGGAGAGTAGTATCTATTTTAGGGTTTCTTCACGTGCTGCTGCTGAACCAAGCCTTTGCTTATTTACTTCGTCATGAAAAGTGACCAATGCTGCTGCACTACATCAGAGAACTAATTCAGATTAGGGTTTTCTGTATTGACTGTTTTGAACAGTCCATATCCTTATTTTTGCACATATTCACTCACATAAAACCTCTTAGACACTCACACACTACTTTTTGTAACTAGTACTCTTAGATTCTGTCTTACGTTCAGTTTTTGTATCATACATACATTATTTATTGAATTTTGCATTATCACTGTATGTAGTAGCAATAAGCTGCTGCATTTTATGATT